>MU270552.1:0-82456 GCA_021432625.1 Leptodontidium sp. 2 PMI_412 | reverse complement strand
CAATAATAATAACTGCTGCCAGCAACAATAACATCAACAATTTCCTCCAACCGTGTTTGCCATGTCGTGGGACTGTGTAGAGCTTAGCACTCTTGACTATTCGTCGGTCGAAGATTATGGCGATGCTAAGAAAGAACCCGAAGAAGAGAAGCTGTGCAAAGAGACCGACAAGAAGAACCTTCTTGCCAAGATCGGCGTTTTCTGATTTCCCCATCAACCCGCCTCCTGCTCCCTGGACTTGGAATGCTAAGACGTCGCCTGCGACAAATATTTTGGTGACCCTGGTTGGTCGGATAACGGATGCTTCTGGTGCGTTGACGTAGTGGACGATGCGGCCGTAGATCATGTATATTGTAGCCGCGTAAAGGGAGGGAGGTAGCAGGAGGAGGATGCTTTGAGCGATGTAGAGTCCGATATTGTTGGGCGATTCGGCAGATAGGAAACGGCTAACGTAGCCTCCTGTCATCACTGTGATTGTCTGTTAGTTGTTGGAGATCAGGACTTCCCAAAATTTAGTCGTGCAGAACGACTTACTGAAAGATCCGACCACGAGCGCCGTGTAAAACCACGTCCCCTTCCGAATCATGACGACAAGATGAACGATAGCACTGACTCCGAAAAGCCCAGCCGCAAGCAGAGTTAAAGTCTTACTTGGAGTATAAGAAAAAAGATTCTCTTTCTCTGGATCCGCCATGACTGTTTGAAGGACTCTTCGGACGAGAAATAGGGTGTGAAACAAACTCGAAAGTTAACAAATCCTCCAGAAGTACAAGAGATAATGACAGTTGGATTGTGAATTGAAATCAAAAGAAAGACCGATTGCACTGATAGACTCGCACTAAGTTACGAGGCAGTGAGTGTTATTTATACCCAGAAGGTACCACAAAACGAGGTCGGAGGCATTCTTCTGCTCTTACTTCTGGTTTCTTCCAGAGAATCTATTGGTGCCGTATTCGTGATAGGAAGACCATATTTTCGTATCCGGCAGCGCTTCCTATGGGATGGTTTTAAATCACGGAGCAGCCCCGAAATTCGGGAAATCCGCTCGTTGCCAGCGTCGGCATTGAGTGAAATCCGATTCCAGTCGCAGTGCTCATCAGATACATCAGGGCTGCGCCGTCGGTACGAGGTTTCGGAATATACGCGCCAGTGAGAAAGGTAAAGTGTACGAGCGCGTATGACTAGTCGCAGTGCTCATCACATACATCAGGGCTGCGCCGTCGGTACGAGGTTTCGGAATATACGCGCCAGTGAGAAAGGTAAAGTGTACGAGCGCGTATGACTAGTCTCTAACTCGAGGACCATCTGCCGGATGGCATGCCTCTCACCGGGGTCTCGTATGCTAGTCATGGCCCCAGTATGCACCTAGCCATAGTTCGGAAGAGTCGGGAGAATGCTTATTTTAGGATTAAATCTACACTCGAAGTGTGAGAGGCTATTTTTCATAGAACGGGGTTTGGCAAGAGTACTTGCCTTCCTCTGAAAAGTCTCAGAGGCCAGACAGAGAGACATAAAGTGCAAAGTTCCCGTGCTTCCATCGATTCTCCTTCTTCACTCTCGACCTTCTTCAACTCCAAGACTTCCAACATACTCAGAGTCTACTCGACATCCCCCTATTGCTCTATACTCCAATTCATTAAAACACGATCAACCCCGGATCTCCGATCTCAAATTCCCGAACCGCGATTCTGCAGCGCAACTCTCGCATCTTCAATGCCACACATTCGCACCCCGGACTCCTACTTCGACCCAACAATGGAGAGGGTTTCTCCCTCACAATACCACATCCAAGACATCCAAGGCCAAGAACTCATCCCCTCCGCACCCAACTCCGACCTGCTTGATAAACCAATTGTCATACCTCGTTAGTCCTCATATATCCCTTACCTCCATATCTCTATCCATCATTACCCTCAACTGACTTAAACCCCAGAATCATCAAACCTCAGAATTATGAAGTTCATGAAAAACCTCTTCCCCTTCGCCCGCTGCTATCCGCATTACCTCTCGACTCTCAGCAACCCAATCACAGAGTATGTATGTACCCTAGCTGCGCTGCCAGTAAACCATCCCCACACTAACACCCTTTTCTCTCAGCTCGGAATTCCTCGCATTCATTGATCGCCTTAACCAGGTCTTTGTCTCCCTTCCCATCTTCCAAGTGGCGCACATAGCAGGCGGTTTCCTGACCTCGGTGCAAGGAGTCATCCCTGTACAAGCCTTGGGCGGCGTCTTACAAGTGACATCCCTCCTAGCATCTGCAGGCGTATCTTATCACCGCGTGAGGAAATTCCTGAAAACCGCCAATGCAGCTATCTTCGCCCCGAGGGGTTTAGTATGTCCTTCCTGCCTTGATCATAATCATCTCTAACTTTGGAATATTTTAGGTGTGTAGGATCATGACGACTAAAAAGATGATGGCAGCAATAAACTTCACCGAAGTAGATGAAAAAGGACAACTCAAGCTGCCACCTCTCGAAACGGTGCATGATCTTGGCGTCTCCTACAGACCTGGTGATCCAGCATCTATCAATTCCGACGAAATCGAAACTAACAGTCAGATTGAAAACGAGTCCGGAGTCAGAGATCCCCGCCTGCTCCGACTCGAAGCACTAGAAGGGTATATCACACCCCTCGATTTCGACGTCTCTCCTGAACCCCAACCAGAGAGCTGGGTGTCAAAGATGGGTCAGAAGCCTTTGCGGTGGGCCAACCAGCGGCAAACGAAAGCACTTGAAAAAGCACACGCAAAACACCAAAAAATGCGCGAATCGAAGGCCTCCGCTGTTTCAGCCGCTACGCTTGATTCCAGCAACATTATTGCAGAAATCGATAATAAGATCGAGACATTGCATCATAGTCAAGGAAGCTTTGTTCAAGGATCAGGACATGAGAATGAAGAGTTAGAGAGGTTGGAAATGGCAAAGAGGGAAGAGGAGGAGAAGAGGGAGAAGGCTGTGAAGGAGATATATGGAGGGGCTGATAAAAAGATGAAGAATGCGTATAAGAAAGAGGAGAAAGTTGCGAATAGGATTCTTTGGATTGTTATCGCCAAGGCTGATGGCACACCCGTGGAAGAAGAGAGCCTGTTTAAGGTAGAGACTAAGACAATAGTGCCAGAGGTGAAAAAATAGGTAGTGAGAAGAAGAGGGCGTGGTTTGGTATATTTCGTTTTTGGATTTTTTTTAGGGGCTGGCGCTTAGGAATATAAATGTAGGCATGACCATCACGGGAACATATCGTAAGTGGCGTGATAGAATATCTAACATGTATACGGGACGAATCGGAGTAAGCAGTATTTGGAAAACAATTTCTGTCCGTTGTCGTTTCCGACGGACTTCAACAAGTAGTAACTAAGTACAGAAGGAGGTTAACAGTAGGTCTCGTCCGTCCTTAGATTCTAGCTCACCGATTCAGGGGGGTTTTAGGGAAAACCATATTATCCAACACTGTCATGTGGAAAGACTGCACTACGACGGTGGATGAGACCCACTGCCAACCCCCTTCCGTACCTAGATATCACGCTGAGGCTTTTCGGCTAGCAATAAGCATATCTCATTGGTTATACACACGATCTCACCTACCAATAGTAGTTTGACTACTCGTCGGTTTCCTGACTTTTTTTGAAATATTACCGACCTGTACCAACAGGTCGGTATCAGCAACTTAGACATATCAGCAACTTGGACACGGCCTTTTCGGCCTATTTAATTACTTTAAAAATCCAATTCTAGTCCGTTTGACTTGATTCTTTCATAGAAAAATGCGACGTAGCTAAAAGAATAATTACTAAACTAGTGTATTAGGGCTAGGGCTAGTTAATACGGCGTTGTTTCGAGTTGAATACGAGTTTAGGATAAAGATTTTGCAGGTCTTGGCGCCTCGGAACATCCCGCAGGGCATCGACAGGGGTGCGAATCGCGTCAAGATCCCCCCCTCTAACACGTAAAAACGCGATTTATCTTACTTATATATACACACTTTAATCCAGACCACGAACTACGCCTACTATAGCGAAATCTACGCCTCAAATTAAGCGTGGAAGGTCTAAGAAGGGCAAGAAGAGGACCCCCTTAAATGCTAAGATTACTCGTATATAGAAAATGCCTAAATACAAGACCCCCGTATATATAAGCCAAGAAGTTAAGATTTAAGTTACTTTGGAGGTATATAAGAACCCCGACGATACCGAAATCACTAGTCTACGTATCGCCGCTAGCGTGTTTAATAGAGTTAACTACTTTACTTTAAATCACTAGTATAAGAAGAGAGATTTAAGTAGTTTAAAAACTTTGGCTAAGAATAGTGGCTATAACAAGAAGTTAAATGAAGCTCAAGAGGCTTCTTTAATATAGTATGTTGATATAGCTATCGTAAGGGGCTTTCCTATAAGATATAATATAATTATTACGGCCGCAACTATAATATTAAGTCTCTCTATAGAAGTTTTCTAGCGAATTAGACAATATTAGGCTAGACAATAGGTTAAAAGAATAGACGCCGCTAGCCGATATTATACTTTACGGACTACTCTAATAGACTAAAAGCGTAAAGATTATATAACGATTAGAGAGATTACTAGTTACTTTAAAAAGTTAATTATAGTAATAGCCACATACTTAATACATTAGAAAGATATCTTCAATATAGACGAAATTGGCTTCTAGGTTAGGTGTATTAGTAGTACTGTTAGTCCACAGGTCCCTACATGAGCATACTTCGGTCTGGAAAAGTGGGCGTGGGTTAAAGTCAGGGGTTAGAGCTTAGCCGGACTAGTTTCGGTGGAGATTCGGTGGGGTTTCGTAGTATATAGTCTAGTTCTCCTTGTACTCTCTTAGAAGATATATAGATTTTGAACCACACTTTATTACTCTATCGCTATATATACATTTTAAATATATTTATACTTACGGCGTAGTACATAAACCGGTATTATACTGACACTAATTAGTAGTAAGCTTATATTATTAACCTTACTATAGACAGAAAAGGTCTTAGGCTATAGAGCGGATTTTAGGCTTTAACTTAAGGATTACTTTATTATATTTTCCTTAAAGGGCATTTTACTTTTTCTAGATCGTGGAAGGAAGGCAACTTCTCTCTTAAGACTCGATTAGGACAATTATACGTTAGAGAAGAACTATTATAACACGACAGTTACTTTACGAAGACTATTAATTTAATATCCTTAAATCTAGAACTTTAGACCTTTAAGAAACTTATTTAGGAACTTACTAGATCGCCTACGAATCGTATTTAATATAATAGCGGATACTTTAGACTGTACGCTAGAGCCAAGATTGACTCTAGAAACATTTAATAATATAATTACACTAAGAGAAACACTAAATCTTAACTAAGTTTTTATAAGAAATACGACGGTATACTCGCAAAAGTTCTGTAAGTCCTTTTATAATAGCTATATTAAGGGAGAATTCCTTTTCTAAGACTTTTAAGAGTATTTTGAGAGTTAGACGGCAAAGGAGTTCAGATTAATTAAGATTATAGAACATATATACCTTAGGGACGACTTATAAGCCTTTAGTGTATTTATACGACGACAAAAGGGGACGAGGACGGTAGAGGCTTTAGTAGAGGCAATATAAGTAGAAGAAAATTTATAGCTAAAGGACTAAATAGAGATATAAATTCGGAACTACCCCGAATTAGTACTGAATTATATCCGGGAATTAGTTTCTTGCTTATTACTATTATTTCTAATAACACTTTAATAAAATCAATCCCTAATATCTCTATAACACTAACTAAAGGTAGTTATTTATTCTATAAAGGAAGACACTTCTTTAAAAGGGTTAGGAGTAAAGCTTATAAAGACGATTTAATTATTAAGATTACTTAAGATCTCCCTTACTAAAGGAGATAAGGTCGAGGATTTATATAATATAACCCCCCTACTTATAGTCTTAAAAAAGGAGTTCTTATTTACTCTTAAGAGGGATCTCCTAAATAATCTCCACTTATAAAGATTAAATAACCACGTGTTACCGAATCTTATACTAACACTAGTAATATACTCACGGGACGGGTTATTACTACTATTTGAGGTTCCTAAGACTACTAGACTATATATAGAGCCGATTCGGCTATTATAGTATATTATAAATCTATTAACCTTAGACTAGGCAAAATCGTTAGTAAACCTTACTAAGATATACACTAAGGAGCTCTAATATAATAGAGACAAGGACTACTTAGATAAGAAGCTTTATATCTTTACTGACTTGTGTTAGAGAGTATTAATTAAGACTAAAGTCTAGAACCGAGCCTTTCCGTCGATACTATAAGACAGAGCTAGTTCGTATTACTACTAGTACTTCTAGAATAAGGGGTACTTATTTAATAAGCTTATTAAGACGACTCGCGAACACTTTAAGACAGAGGAGAAAGCTAATAAGTTCCTTAGTTAATAGTTTAGTCTAACCTTCTTATTATTTCAAGAGGAGCCTCACTAGACAGGAAAACTAGTACTAACTTAATTAGAGAACTTCACTAAGGAACTATAGAGTATTTAGCTTAACTTAAAGGACGACAATATATAGAACGATAAGACACTCCGCGATAAGCTTATGTAAGGAGTAATAAGGAACTCCCTCTTTAAAATAACTTTATTTCAGGCACCCCTTACCTTCCCTACGCTAATAGATAGTCTTTACTCCGCCGTCGGTGTTAAAGTAACTCATGACTCGGGATCGAGGGTAAGCAAGTATTCTAGAACTAATATAAATCGCCACTGATCTTATGTCGTAGATAAGGCGGCTCATTACTCTGACCGTAGGATGAAATTTTCAAGAGGAAACAGACGCGGAGACAAATTCTAGCCTATATTAGGTTATATAGGCTATATTATCTATAAGAAGATAAATTACTATAATAGTCGCTACTTAAATAAAGAGTAAGTAACGTCTAAGGTAAGATACTTCACGGCGCGTAAGGCCGAAGGAGTGAAAGCCACAAATAAGACCTTTAGGAGCTACTTAGCTTATATTAAGGGGATCAACCCTAATTTAGACTAGAACTAGACTATATTTAGACATTATTTAAGAAGTCACTAAGATATAAATTTAGACACTTTAATAAATGTTAATGATTCTTTAGAGAGTTACGACGACGACAATAATAATAGTACTATAAATTTCACGACTGTATTTATAGTAAGTAAGGCACAATATAATACGCGAGAAGTCATAGGGCAACTTAAGGAGAGGAAGGCTACTTATATCTTAGAAAGTAAAATTAAGAGACTTACTCTTAGTAAGGCCTATATAATATAATAGATAGATAGATTCTTTTAAGGTCTATTAATTAATATAAGGGCATTTAATAAAAACATAAGAGGGATTAACTAGCTACGAGTATTATAATAAATTCAAGATATTAAGTTTGATACTAGCTAGGCGGGCTAAAGCTAGATCACATTCAGTGCCGGTTCGCGGCCGTCCATAGGGATAGCCACAATTAATACTCTGGCTAGAGAAATAGACTTCTAAATCGTGGACGTAAATATCCTATTTTTAGTTTATTTATAATAGCTAAATATACTAAATACGTAGTATAATAACTTACGCAACGTCTTAATTTAAGGCGACAAGAAGTACTTAATTATATAGAAGTATAGGCATCTATAGCTACTTTTAGATTAACATCGTTAATTACTAGACACTTCGACTAAAACGATAAATACATACTACTTAACTAAGCCAGAAATACGTCGGCTTCATAGGCGTTTCGGGCACCCTTCGGTGAGGCGCCTACAGCACTTACTAGACTAGGCTGGCTATAAGTATAATTCAGACGTTATATTAAGGGTCAAGGAAATGTGTGAGTACTATTAAAAACACGTAAATACTCTATATAAGTTCCGCTTTAAGTTATAAGACAACGTCGACTTCAATTATATAGTCTACGTTAATATAGTAATATTTAGAGAATAATATACCCTTTATATAATAGACGAGACAACGGGTTTTAATACGGCGAAACTACTCTAAAAGGCCCCCGGTTCTATTATAGCTTAAGCCACCTTTAACGCATTTAAGTCAGTATAAATTAATACATACTTTAGACCTCTAAATTTCGTAATATACGACTATAGTACTAATTTCAATTCTGAGGAGTTTCGGAGTATACTTAGATCTGTGGATAATACCCCTAAGCTAGTACTTATTAAGGCATATTATTTAATTAGTAAAGTTAAGCGATACTACCGCCTATTACGCCGTGCCTATGAAATCGTTATAAAAGAGCACCTTAAGTTAAGCGACGAAGACTGACTACAAATGGCAGTAAAAGTAGTAAATAATATAACTAGACTTAATAAGCTTATCTTTATATTACTTGTTTTTAACACATACCCTAGAATAATAGAGTTAGACCCCCTAAATCCGTTAGTCGAGTAACGTGCGGCTACGATTAAGAAAGCTATAAAGGAAGTATAGAAAATCTATATTAT
The DNA here is from genome assembly GCA_021432625.1 of Leptodontidium sp. 2 PMI_412. Lineage (NCBI taxonomy): Eukaryota > Fungi > Ascomycota > Leotiomycetes > Helotiales > Leptodontidiaceae > Leptodontidium > Leptodontidium sp. 2 PMI_412. Next base: position 73,986 of record MU270552.1, on the reverse strand, counting down.
AAGTAAAGTTAATAATATATTAGCTATACGAAACAGCCCCGGAATTACTTATATTTACGATCTCTACCTTAATAATCAAGTTCTAGTATATTAAGAAGGTAAAAGATAGACAAGACTTTACGATTTCTTAGGTATTAAGAGAGAATTATATAAGATTAATATAAGAAATAAGAGAATAAGTACCTTTTAATCGACTATAGTTCGTCCTTTTAAGATAAATACCTTTAGTATTAAACGACAAAAAGAAAACTTACTAGAGGATATTTATAAGTAATATCTAGAATCCCCGATTAGAAATATTACCGAAATAACACTAAATCCACCCCGAATTATTATTTAAATTCTATTTATAAAATACTTCTTAGATTTACTAACTATTAATAATGATTATAATATTAAAGTATTTCTAATTAAGAAAAAGACGAGGGACTAGGAGCTATTTATTAAACTTCGAGCTAAAGGGAAGATTATAGCGCTTAAGTTATTATTTTAATAGTCCTAAAGGACAGAATACAAAGTACTTATTAAAAGGGGTGTTTTTATACTTATTTATAAGGACGACCTTAGAGTAAGAGGCTATCGCATCTTTAAGTCAAGAATAGTAGACAAAATTAAAGGTAAAAAGATATCAGCTCTATATAAGAAGTTAAGACTAGTAATTTAATACTTTAACGACAAAGGGAAAAGAGAGATTTTGACTTAGTCTCTAATAATCCAACGATCTAATTAATAGTTACTTATATTTTTAGCCGCTACTGTCAAGCACTTAAATCGCCTCCGAAACTAGTCCGAATCCTATCTAGCTATTAGGGATATCACTTAAGCTTACGTCTAAGTAGAGACAAGGCTTCTCTAGGACATTTTTATATAGCTACTAGAAGAGATTACTAGGGATTTCCCTCTTGACATAATATTTATAGTAGTACTACTGTTATATAGTATACTTAAGTCTAAAAACTATTAGTTTAATATATACTATAAATATTATATAGAGAACCTATAAATAAAGACATTAATATACGACTTATACTTACTAATTAATACTAAAGAAAGCTAAGACTTTAGAGTCGTAAGGATATAGACAGACAATACTTTAATTTTAAGAAATAAGGACTTCTTAATAAGAGAGTAGAATGAGATTACTAAGGCCGGTTTTATAACAAAGCCGATACGAGTATTACTTCCTATTAAAATTATTACGTTTAATAAGTATATTATTACTATAAATAGAGATAACCTTTATATATCTCAAAAGGGTCAAGGAGTAAGACTAGAACTAGTTAATATAAGAGAAGAGGACTATAAGAAGGCCTATAGAGAGTAACGAGCTCGTGCGGCCTACCTTACTACTATTTATTAGCCGGAAGTAACATTTGATTTCTTAGTCGTAGCGTAATATTAAGATCTAACGAAAGACGACGTCAAGGCCTTAAACTTACGTCTTAAATAATAAATAAACAACTTAGAGAGGGGACTCTAATACGTACTAGTTGACTTATAGTCCGCGAAGGTCTACGTTTTTGTAAATAGTTCTTTTACTAATAATAAAGACTTAAGTTCATAAATAAGTTTCGTATTAGTAATTAGTGCTAAAACAGTAAGGGATACGCAATTTACCTTAACTAGTAATATTATATATACTAACTTAATAAACTATAAGAGAGTAACTCATATAGTGCTCACTCGGAGTTATATATTATAATAACTAGTATTAATATATTAATCTCCCTTAATATGACTATTAATATAGTGACTAATAAGCTTAGTATCTCACGTCTTTTTACTATTATTTACACGGATTCTTTATCCCTTTATAAGTATATTATTAAGCTTAATATAACGAAAGAGAAGCGCCTAATAATCGATATTATAGCTATTCGTTAATTATACGAGCGTAGAGAGCTAACAGAGGTTCAATAGATCAATAGCGCTAATAATCCTACTAAAGCTATAACGAAAAGTGCTCTAAATAAGGCTCTTTAGGATTTTATTAATACTAACATCCTTATTATTAAGATAAAGGGTTAAGTTTAATAGTCAACCGGAGTTGATTCGGACTAGTAATAGAGGGGTTTCTTACACTCGTTGATTTTTTTATATATTTTTTTATAACTCTTATTTATTGATTTATTACTTGCGATTATTTTTATATTTAATTAATTTATAAAGTCAGAAACGTACTCGATTTAGTTCTAAACACTCTTTAATTTAAAGTACTAATAGGCGGCCTTACGACGACACTCTAATAGGGACAAACTGTTAGTTTCACTGTAGGGGGCTACTCCTGTATAATAATATAAAGAAAGTGCCGCTACGAAGAACTTATTACGAAGTTAATCTAAAATAAAGCCGAATCTCTTACTTATAAATATCTAAAAGAAGTTCCTCGTCCTCCTCCTTTGTACTATAATAGCGACTTCGGCGGAGACACTTAGTAAGAGTATTGTCCTTACTGCCGTCCTCCCTACTACGCTTAGTAGCGGCAGAGGAAACGATAATAAGGAGCCAGTTTAAGACTAATACTGTCTTTTATAGTAAAGCGTTAATACTTAAGAGTCTTAGTATTAAAAAGGGATAAGGGGGTTAACTTATTACTTGTGAGCTAGCTAAGCCAGCGATTTCCTGGCGTATAACGCGCGTTTCCTTTAATAACGTTAGCGACAACTCCTTAGTAGTCTTTAATACGCTAATAGCGGCGACTAATAATACTAAATTAATTAATTTAGCGACAACAACGATAACTTCTTTATCTTTTGCTTTAAGGGCAGTAACTAGACGAAGGTATTCTTTAGTAACAAACCACAGAATCTATTATATATTAATAACCGTATATCTAAAGTACTTTCGGCGAAGATTCAGATACGATTTAAAATAAAGAAAAGAAATAAGAATACTTACTAAGTTACACCGGGACTTCTTCTCTACGTAATATACGTATTTCTTACTCTTAAGATTATTAAAGGCGTATTCGTAAGATAGATTCTTTACGAGGAGACGAACGCACTAAATATAGTATTTATAGTATACGAAGTCGAGCGCTCCTGTGAGTATAAGTACAGGCACTATTTTTAGTTAGTATACTATTTCCTTACTAAACTATCTCTGAAGAGTATATTTACTTTTAGCTTGTCTATTTAATTTAATATAGTCTTCTTAAAAATGTTAGTTTTTAAGTTATATTAAGCGAATTTAGGGAGATCAGAAAGTAATATACGTATAGTAGTTATATATGTGTTTACTAAGGAGATTCTAAACCTTTGGGGGGGGGGGGGGAATATATATATATCTATTACGTTATATAATATTAAGGGTTCTTATTATTATTAGTTCTCGCTTAACTTCGCTACTACGCCTCACTATATTCGGACCCCTTTCGGGGCACTTTCGGGACACTATTAGGCCGGAATTAGACGCTGTTAGATACTCTATTATTTTATTTGTTATTTCTTATATATTACTCGTTATTTACTTTTACGTGTATTAGAAATGGTTTTTCTAAAGGAAGTTTTGCTTATATTAGTCCACAAGTCCCTATATAAGTATACTTTAGTCTAGAAAAGTAGGTGTAAGTTAAAGTCAAGGGTTAGAGTTTAGCCGGACTAGTTTCGGTGGAGATTCGGTAGGGTTTCGTAATATATAGTCTAGCTCTCCTCATACTCTCTTAAAAGATACACAGATTTTGAACCACACTTTATTACTCTGTCGCTATATATGCATTTTGAATATATTCACACTTGCGGCGTGGTACATGAACCGGTACTGCACCGACAAGTAAGAGCTGGGGCCATTAGATGCGGCCCACTTAAGCGAGAACGCGTTCACCCCTGATTTTTGACACGTACTTTTGTAAATTAAACAATAAACTAACCACGCACTCAATTCTCTCTAAAATTAATATAAACGACGATTATATATTCAGCTCACCTCCGCAGAAGGAGAATAGCGAATGGCCAACTCTTGTGCGCAAGGTTGTGCGTAGTTTACAACGCGACGGTTTCTTTTAACACGAGATTGTTAAAAAGACTACCCTCTCTCGACGAACGATTCGGCGTATCCTCTACTAAGAAAAAAGCAAACGATACCGTAAAAAGAAGCTCCCTCGACTTCACCTCATGACCTAAAGAGAGATTAGACAGTATATTCGTTATATCTCTAGAGATTAGTCGACGCGTCGCCTTACCTTTAATTAGGTCAAAGCTTAACTCGGCATCAAAGTATTTGCGAGAACTATACGACGAGAATTACGCCACGTAGGCTACTAACGCTATATCGCGTGCCCTCGACCGTATATATTAAGGAAACAAGCTAAGAAGAGATTAGGATTTACTTTAGAGCACTAGTGGTGGGGTACAACAGACTACGCCGCCTTTAGACAAGACGGCAGAGTTAGAGGAGATTAGCGGAAGGTAATATAGTTAGATAAGGCTACATTTGAGACAGGAAAGACTAGGAAGATATAGGTTACGCGTCGAGTCGACGAAAAACGATGTACTAACTATATACGATCAGTATATAAGTCCGGGAGAGTATTAGTAATAATTTGGGGAGCACTTGGCTAGGATTACAAGTCAGAATTAGTGTTTATGGAGAAGTTACCTAGTCGCCGCAGCATCTATTCTAAGGCCTATTTATAGCAAGTCCTCTAACCTGTCGTTTTCCCGTTATTCGATCGATTAGGGCTAGAGTATATTTATATAGAAGACGGGGCGAAGGTCCACGCGGGGCATACTCGACTTCCAAGGCTACAACACAGTATTCGTGGCTTTAATTGGCCTCCTTCTTCGCCTGATCTAAACCCAATTGAGAAGGTATGGCGCTAGATAAAAGAAATGCTGAAGAAATTGCCTTACGTACTAAAAAGTATTACAGATTTGCGGAGGGAGCTTCAGAAGCTTTAGGACTAAGTAGATCCACGTGACTTCCGGTATTATACGGAGCAATTGACTTGCAAAATTGAGGATGTAATTGTAGTCTGTGGATTAGCTACGATTTATTAATTTACAATTGGGTTTTAGTTAAATTCTAATGTATAATTACTTTATAATTAGATTTACAAGCATAGGTCTCGTTTTCCTGGGGTTCGCTTAAGTGGGCCGCATCTAATGGCCTCAGCTCTTACAACAGTTATTACGCACAAGAACATTAGGAAGGTATGTTTTTTTACCTAAAAGGCGCTTATCTCGATGACTAAGTGCGTATTAACTGTTTTTAAGTTTACACCTATAACCCTGTCGACCACGAATCTGTATTAGTTATTAAGTGTATCTCTGCCGCTAGCTACGCTATTAATTACTATATTATTATGCCGGGGGCTGTCTACCTAAAGAAGATGTTTAATAACAACCTACCTCTAAGTACAAAGATCTCTTGTAGTAAAAAGGGGTATTCTAGTGACGAGCTTACATTAGAATAGCTTAAACACTTTGATTAATAAACTAAAGGCCACTAACAAAGTCAATAGCGTCTCTTGATATTTAATAGCTATAGTAGCTATATAACGTATAAGTTTATCTCTAAGTATAAGCAACTAAATATTATACCTTTTTGTTTAATTACTCACTCGACGCATACCACACAACTATTAGACGTTACTTGTTTCTAGTCTAAAAAGCATTAGTATAAACAAGTAATTAAAGATAGAATTAGAGACAATTATAACACCTTCACTAAATACACCTTTCTTTAATACCTTCACTAAATTAGAGCTAAAACCTTTAAGAAAGAGACAATTTAGTCAGCCTTTAGGCGTACTAGTATATGGCCACTAAACGCGGATGTTATTATTTTAGCTTTTAAGCTTACCTAGGATACCTAAATAGGCGATAAAGACACTAGTGGACGAGTGTACAACTATACCATAGATAATCTATTTAATATAATTAATGTTCCTGTATCTAACGAACCTGTATTACGCTAGGTATTAGCTAATAATCGGTTTTAGGAGGCCGAAACCGCGTTAGACGACGAATACGACTATATTCCGTGGATTCAGGATAATGGGGCTTTCGACGATAAGCCGGAGGACGGAATCTAGCTCCTATAGCTCCCACGTGACAGAAATATCGATATTACAAACGACTTAATAGCTTTATTAACAAGCTCTCGTATTAACGAATTACTTAATATTCAAGATTCAATAGAGGCAGTTACTCTAGAGTAACCTTCGTAACCTAAAGGTATAATAGACTATAACGATTACGGCTTTAGAAAGACGGCGGAAGATCTACGTTAGTACAAGAAGACGCCATTTTTTAATACACTATACGGGGCTAAAGGAATTAACATATACGCCGAATTTCTAGAAACTTACAAAGATATACTATTATCTCTATTAAAGTGACTCTCTAATAAGAAATTCCGAAAAGGTAATATAGTTAATACGATATTAGCCGACGCCGCGCGCTAAGAGCTCACTTTAGTTCTAAGTACTACTTAGGGCAGCTAATCCCTTGTACTTAATGACGAAGATAGTACTAAGAGAGTCAAATCACGCGGCGGAGGCCGTGTAATCTCCTCTAGGGAAGGGTTACGAATTATCGACGAGAGGAACGAAGTTGCCTAGGAGTTTAAACTTACGAAGCTCCGTAGAGAGGCAAATATTACTAGAAATATATTGAAGTTAGAAGAAGAGAAGATTGCTAAGGCTTTGGCTCGACAGTAAAAGAAAAAAGAAAAAGAAAAAGAAATTACGAAGGTTCAAAAAAGAGTAGAAAAGACACGTATCTAGGAGGAGAAAGCTCAGGCTAAAATACAATATAAACTCGACAGAGCTACGAAGATACAGGCCTTAATTAGTACTAAGAAGAAGCCTAGGGGTCGGAAACCAAACACAATTAAAGGGAAAGAGGCTACACAGCAAGAGCCTATAGTTATAACCGTATCTTAAAGACTAATTCGCACTAAGAGACTAACACAAAAGGCGATTGAGATCCCTAGCGACACAGAACAAGAGAGTAGTAGTAATATTAAGAGTATAGTAGAGTCAGATTTGTCTGCTGATTCCGATTCCGACGTTAATTTAACTCATAATAATAGTAGTGGGCCTATAGATTACGATAATTACAATTAAGGGGTGTTAAAGTTAGTGGTTAGATATAGGATTACATAAGTAAGTGCACCTAAAGTCTTACTTACTTTAATTAATTACAATATACAACATGAATTAAATGACGCTATTTAAGTTATAATTAATGCAGAATTTTATTCTAGATCTAATGGTCTATCCCCGAAGTTAATTGCATTAGTAGTAAAAAAGTTATTCCTTAATTAAGACGGTATTTGCCGTGTCCAAGTTACTGATATGTTCAAGTTGCTAATACCGACCTGTTAATACAGGTCGGTAATATTTCAAAAAAAGTCAGGAAACCGACGAGTATTGGTTTTTGCGCGATGTGCACCAAAAATACAAGACGTTCAACTCGCGTGATGCTCTTCCAGGTGGGATATCTTATTCTAGTAACTTATCTCATTCTCAAAGTCAGAATTCGTTCTGGCCTCCGCTCCAGAATTCGTTTGTTGGCTCTCATCCAGCCTAGTGACAGCCTACTTTGGTCGCGTTTGGGTGCAGCTAAAATTGGCCGCCGACTGCCAAAAAATTACTAATATGGCAGGCACCAGCCAACGCTGGATTGTTTCTACTGTAGCACGGGCTTGATTTGAGCGCGGCTCCCCACTCCAACATCGAATCATGATGATGATAATAAAGGTCTATTCCGCCCGGCTAAGCCTAAAGGGCACTAGTACTGTTTACATGGGTTCAATTCCTCCAGTTCCGCCATGGTCTCGTGATAGCCCCTACGCTCGCTCTGAAAGGTTTTATTCTAATCTTTGATTTTACAATTCGACGTGGTCTTGTGGGTTTGTTAGTAGTAAGTGTACTTGGGGATAATTTTTTTTTAAGTGTTTAACGTCTTATCTTTCGTGGTTAAAGCAAGACTTGCTAAGCCACGAGGGTGCGTGGTGGGTTAGTTGAGTAAGGGGAAAGGGGAAAACAAAAGAAAAGGGGGACTCTTAATGCAAGTCACGCTTGTGACGTCTGGGCAACTGTATATCCACCTGTTTATTAAGTCGGCCTGTTGCGATGGCGTACTTAATAGTGGTTTGTACCGCTTTAATATCGGGTTTTTAATTTAAAGGGTTAAATAATGCTTTCCTTAGGTAGTAGGAGAGGCTACCCCTTTTGATCTTCATTTGCATTAGTAAGCTTTCTCAATGCGTATCCCATAATAAGCAGTTAAAAAAGAAGTATTTAATTATTTCTATTGCTTATCCGCAAGTATATTAATTCGATTTTATTGCTCTGATACGATGTAGATACTCGTTGAGCCGTGCTAAGCTCATTCGCAGCTGCGCTAGCACGTTTGTTTCCCTTCTTTTTAAGGTATCGTATAAGGTACGGGGATATCGCCTAAGTAACGCTATGTTTATTTTCTTTAGGTGTTTTTTTATCCTATTAGGAAGCGTATTACTTTTTTGCTTCTTTGCTTTTGTTATATTAATTATAAATTTGGTGTTAAAGAATAGTTTTTGTAGTAGTTTGCTTATTTTCGTAGCCCTTCGTACTATCTTCTTAGCTTCTTTTCTTAAATAAAACTCTTATTATGCCAAGGCCTACACGACGCGATTATATCCTTCCTTTAATTCTTTAATTGCATCGTAAATTCGTATTACGCTAACTTAACCCGATTATTATTTTAATTAATTTACTACTTATAGCGCTGCTTAGTGATTAGTAACGATTATGATCTCTCTCCTTAACACGTATAAGAGAACTCCTTAAATCGCTATTACTATCACCTTAAGCTCGGCAACGTACGGGTTTTATTTTAATCTCAATCCAAGAGTAATCGCGAATATAATAAGCTGCTTATTTAGCATCTTACCAAAAGTACCGAAAATAGCGCTTCCTATGCTTACTATGCCTTTCCTCTTAAATAAGCTTATTGCAATGCTTATACCGCTAATGCAATTAGCCACTTCCGCCGCTTTTTCGCTGTTTGGGTTGATAATTACCAGTATTCGTAGTTCTTATAAGCTAATTACATATCCTTGGATAATTTTTATAATATCTATTAGTATATATTCGTATGCTTAGGCTATCTTTTGTAATAGCGATGTAAATCTTTGTAATACCTTAGTACTAATTTTCGGAAGCGGATTTATCTTAGGTAGCGTATAAAAACCGACCTATAGCTTAGTAGCTTAATTTATATACCGCTCGTGTATCGTCCGTATACTTACTTCTATTTTAGCTATAGCGACGGTTATTATATGAAATAAGCTTATAATTGCCTGTGCTTCTACTCTTTGTATTCTATTTAGTAACGCTATATTAGTAATTTCGTATACATGTATTCAAATATTAGAAGCGTAATCGACTATAAGTGCGATTATTAACTCGAATAGTTACCTTGCGATTAAGGGAGATATTATTCGTAATCTCTTTAGCGCCATAATAATTAAGAGACCTTTTGTCACTGCGCTCGTGATATACTATTTATTGTTGGAATACAAGTCATGTATAAGTCACGTGCTTGCGTAGCTAGCATATAACCAGGAGCTCCCTCGAGCTCCTTTTCCTTCCGGGGAAACAAACGAATACAGAACACAGAATTTATAGAGGATTAAGAGTATATCCTTACTTTTGTGTTATATCTCGTTCGCTCCCGTTACTCGAGTCAGTTATTCCGACATTTATACCGTAGCTTTAAGTTTATAATTACTCTTAAGATCTTAGCGGTCTTCTTTGGCATTACTATTTTTCTTTTAATAGTAATTAGAGTTATATTAAATCGGTTCAAGCACCGAATGAAATGCACCAAGGTCGTCTTTTCACCCTTAAACGTTGCACCACTTCGCTTTTCCCAGTTAAGGGCTTCGTCAATAATAACCTGGATCCCCTCCCGATTAGATTTTGCTATTGATCTTGTGATTTATATGATGTAGTTATTCACAAATGTCATTAATCCTTCGCTATTATTGATTTTACGTTGGATTAAATCGGCGTTAACAAAGAGGAATAGTATTAGCGAGAGCAAAGACTCTTATAATAATCTTACTTATAATAATAATTACTATTTAAAGACGTAATCATTAACTAAGATAATTACTGTTCGTTTAAAGTAAAATACATTAATTCATTTAATTAGCTCCAATGAAATGTCTCTTATTATAAGCCTCTGTAATAATCTCTCCTTACTGTCACGATCTACAGGATCACGTGTGTCTTAGCCCTGAGGCTCGGCAGCCTTACTACACAGAGAAGTTAAGACAAAGACAGAATCATAAGACTAAGGGTCACGTGATAACGTGGAGCTTTTAGAGCTTTAGGATCTAGGGCTCTTAAAACCTTAGGGCCTTAGGCTCTTAGAGGATCTAGCGAAAAGCAAGGCTCTATATAAACAAAGTAATTTCTTAAGTAATAGAGCTTCGTGCTTAAATTATTATAATAAGTTTACTTTTAAGTTTATTATTACTTGTAACGTCTTAATTCCTATTAAGAACCTGACTCTTGTGACTTCACTTTATAGCCGATACTAACTAACGAAGCTTATACGCCGCGTACTAGTCAGAACCTAACAACGTTACATTTTAAGCACCTCACTTAAAGTATCGTCACTCGACAAAATAGCCCCTAAAGAAGGATCTGTGAAAGGAGAAGGCAGTAAAGTAAGAACTAAGACTAAGGATAACAAGGACGTCTTTAAGCCCGGGGCACTTAAGGTCTAAATACTTAATACTTATTATAAATAATAAAGTAAACTCAAATAGTTTATCTTCTAGTATAATATATATCTCGCTTTTAATAGCGACAAGTTTAATGTCGAACCTCGAAAGGTCTTGTGGATTGCCTCCTTTTTGCGAGACACGGCCGCTTATTAGATCGAACTAGTACTAACTAATTACTTCTTAAATAATATTACTAGAAACTATTCTATTACAATAGTCGAAGAAAGCAAAGTCATTTTTAAGACCGTTACTAGATTTACTATTATAATTAAAGGAGTTTTTAGGGACCTTAATAAGACTGAACAGGCAGAGAAGTACTTACTCGACTTACACTAACGAGGAATTATTCACAAGTATACCGCGGAATTTAACTACTACGCCTTACGGTTAAAATAAACCGACAGAAGATTAAGAGCTTAGTACTATAGGGGCCTTAAGGACTACATTAAGGATAAGCTCTCTTGAATATCGAAAACAATTACCCTAGACGGACTAATTAAAAACTCGATCGAAATCGACAACCGCATCTAAGAACGCTAACGAGAGCGCAAAGGGTATTTTGCGCTAATTTAGTTCAAGAGACCTTAGTACTCGTAATTACAAGGAAAGAGATCCTAGAACTACCCGTAAAACCCTAATAACAAAAGGAATTACTATAACCTTATAAAGATTAACGAAGTAAAAAAGAAGGGGACTAAACAAACTAAAAAACAGAAGCGACGAGAGAAAGGACTATATTATACTTATAGTAAAAGTAGACATCTCGCCCGAGACTACTCTTAAAAGCGACGGGAAGGGAAACCCGGTTAGAAAATTAAGAGAGAATTCGCGTTGGCTAAAAGAAAGCTAAAACATTGCGAGATAATAATATTAGAACGCGAAGATACTAAAGAAGAATAAGTCGACGAAGTTTTCCTCGACGCTATAAACGACTTACGAATATAAAGGGTAGAATTATTAGACTTATAATAAGAAAGCTAAGTCGAAGTTATAGAAACCCGACCTAAGAGTCTAGTAAAAAGTATTAGTAACGAGCTAAGTAATACCCACGACGAGCTGCCCGCCTACCTCGAAATCTAGACTATTTAAAGCTACTACAGTAAATAGTAAATTTAAATATACGTAAGACTAAAACCCGATTTTATAAAAATCTACTGTACTTATAATACACTAAAACAAGGACTATTATACGTTGTGGTATATAAAGACATTACTATAATAGTATTCTAAGAAAATATAAGGGATATATACGAGCGCCTAAGGCGTTATATAATTAACTTAATGCCACTAAAGGAACCCTTAAAATATAGAAAACTAAATAATTATCTTAAAGCCAAGTAAAATTAAGCTATAGTAAAGGAAGCCCGACTATAAAGAATACGTTTCTAGTAAAGAAGGCTAGGACTATTCGAGAATCGCCGTAACTAACGGATAAGAGAGGACCTTATTTAAGGGAAGGCCGACTTCGAGGAAGATATAATTTACACTCTCGTTAGCTATAACTTAATATATAATATTAAGAAATAATTAAACGAGACCACGGGAAGGATTATTAAAGAGTAATAATATATCTTAGACATACCGCTACTTTACTTAAAACAAGTAGCTACTAAGGAAAATAATCAGCTAATTATCTCAGTAATAGTAGCCGGTATTAAGACAAAGGCACTAGTAAATTCAGGAGTTATAAGACACTTTATAAATCCTAGCTTTATTAAGAAACACGATATTCCGACCTTACGCTATTACCGCCCTTACCGCCTAAACTTATTAAACGAAAAAGAGGCTAGCTAAGACGGCTAAGTTAGAGAAAAGACTTCAGGAATAGTAATAACTATATAAGACTATAAAGAAACCATTTACTTCGATCTTGTTAATATTAAAAGATATAATATAATATTAAGAACTTAGTAATTAAGTAACTATAACCTTAATATAAATTAAGAAACTAAGGAGGTTAGGTTTAACGACTATTAATAGCGACACGATTAACTAACCGGTACAAGAGAAGCTAACGCCGCCTCCTTAATAATAACGTTAATAGACTCTAGTTAAACGAGTCTGATTCTTAGTTAAAAGGAATTTATAAGTTATTTTAGTTAAATAAATAATATATAAGATTAACTACTTATACTATATAAAAAGTTTACAAGAATATTCGAGGATCTATAAGACATAAAGACTCTACCTAAGTACTAGCCTTAAGACTACGAAATTAACTTTAAAAATAAGTTTATTTCTATTATAAAAAAACTTCGCTACTATAACTACGTAACTATAAGGACGCTTAAGGAGTATTAAGAGTTAAGTATAAGGAAAAGATAGATTTAGAAATCTAAATCGCCGTGCACTATTAATATATTAATATATTAATCGCTAGGAAATAAGAGGACCTTAAAGAAAGGCCTTACGGCGACTATTATATAATTAATAATAAAACTATACGACATATTTATCCTTTACTTAACACGTAATACTTACGAGATAAGTTAACTAAGGCAAAGGTGTATACTAAACTAGACTAACGTAACGTATTTAATTTAATCTAAATCAAAGAAGGACATAAATAAAAGACCGCCTTCGTGTTACTTTTAGGCTTATAAGAATATACAGTAATACCGTTCGGACTTACGAACGTACCCGCTATATACTAAAGGTAAAATAATAAGATCTTACGGGATTTCATTAGGAAATTCGCTATATACTACTTAGATAATATACTAGTATACTCAGAAACTTTCGAGGAACACTAAGGACACGTTATTACAGTTATAAAAGCCTTACTTAAGGTAAATTCTAGACTAAAGTTATTAAAGTGTAAATTCTTAGTTAAGGAGGTTACTTTCTTAAGTTATATTATACGTCTAAGATAAATAAGTATTAACTTAAAAAAGATTAAAGCCATAAAAGAATAAGAGTCACTAAGGAACGTTAAGGATATATAATCTTAATTAGGATTCGTTAATTTTTATTAATAGTTCATTTAAGGCTATTCTAAAATCATAGAACCTCTTACTAACTTAATTAAGAAAGGCATCCCCTTTGCCTAAGACGAACGTTATAAGGAAGCGTTTTAGTAACTTAAGGCAGAATTTATAAAAGAATTAATACTCCACAGCTTTAACGAAAAGAAAGAGAGTATTATCGAAACCGACGCCTTAAACACTTACACTAACGTAGTACACCTATAGAGGGACAACTAAGGACAGTTATACCTAATAGCCTATTACTTAAAAAAATGTCCCTAGCCGAGTAGAACTATAATATCTCTAAGAAAAAACTTATAGTAATCGTTAAAGCACTTAAATACTAAAAGATTTACTTATAAGGAGCTAAGTTCCCTGTTATTATTTACACTAACTATATAAATCTCTAGACTTTTATAATTATTAAGGTCCTTAATAATCGAAGGTTAGCTAGATAGTTAAAGGAACTTGCCTCTTTTAACTTAGTTATTAAATACGTTTAAGGAAAAAACAATATAAGAGTAAACGCGTTAAGTAAATTGCCCGAGTACGAGAACGATAAGATCTATAATAAAACCGCCTTATTAAAGTAACTAAATAATAGGGACATAGTACTTAATATCCGAGAAGTCGCTACTATTAAGTAAGACTTCAACAGTCCGTAGTATAACACACTCAGAAGGGCTTAAAAGAAGGACAGATTATTACTAGATTAGACTAAGGAGCTAATTAGTAAGAATATTATAAAAAACAAAATCATACGAATTAACGGGAAAATCTAGCTTCTATTAAGCCTAGCGGAAGTATATATTAAAGAATAATATAAACTTCCCGCGTATAAACACTAAGGGATATAAAGAACGTACCTTAAGATTTTAAGACACTATTAAGCCGAAGGACTTCGTACTATAATTAAAGAAGTAATTACTAACTACGATACTTACATTAAAAATAAGCCTTCCCGGCACGCGCCTTATAGGCAAATAATCACAGTACTAATACTACTAAAATCTTAGAGATCTATATTATAAGACTTTATAGGGCCGCTGCCACTATCGAAGGACTTAGTTACAGGGATTAGTTATAATATAATACTCGTTATTATAAAAAGACTTACTAAGTATATAATTCTCATACTAGTTAAATCTACCCTTATAATAAAATACTTAACACAAGTATACCTTAAAGAAGTAGTCTTTAAATATAAAGTGCCCGAAGAAATTATATTAGATTAAAACATATTATTTACGTTAAAGTTCTAAAAGGCTTTAATAGCCTTCTTAAGAACTAACCGGAAGCTCTTAACCGCGTTTTATCCTTAGACTAATAAAGGAAACAAACGAATAAACTAAATAGTCGAAGTGTACTTACGTTATTATATTAACTACTAACAAGACAACTGAGTAAAACTACTACCCTTAATAGAGTTTGCTTATAACAGCTCAACTACAAAAACAACAAAGGTTACACCCTTTTTCACAAATTACAGTTACAAATTTGTCGCTTATAAAGAACTTAACGTTATTATTAAGGATAATAATATAACTTATATCTAAGTCTAAAAGATTTAGGACCTCTATAAGGAATTAATAAAAGAACTTTAGTTCGTAATAGAAAAGAACGTGTATTATTATAATAAAACACGTAATTAAGAGCTAACGTTATAAGAAGAGGATAAGGTTTATTTTTTGCGAAAAAACATTAACACTAAGCGACTAAATAATAAATTAAATTACAAGAAACTAAGACTATTTAAGATTAAATAAGCTAAAGGACTATTAAATTACAAACTCTAGTTATTAACTATAATAAAAAAGATATTCCTAGTATTTTATATATCTTTATTAAAAAAAAGTACTACTAAGAGCCTTATTAGCTCTAAAGATAATTACTAAACTAGTAAACTTACTCGAGGAGTATAAAGTGGAGGACTTACTAGACTATTAGTATAAGCGAGGTCTTATTAAATACTTAGTAAAATAGAAAAATTACTTATTATTAGAAAATATATAAGAACTTAAGTTAAACCTTCGCTACCTAGAATTACTTACTAGTTTTTATTAACGAAACTTAGTTTTACTTAGAGGGGGTCCGCTAAGTCAAAGGAGAAGTCTATTGCCGGGTCAGGGAGGCCGCTAATAAAGTCGGCGGAACTAAGACGTTTTACGCTTATTAGCTCAGTAATTTTCTAAGCTTCTTTAACTTTCCTCTTTTCCTTTCTCTCTTACTTTAACTTCGTCTAGCTTATTTAAAGTCTTTAGACCACGACGAAGTATTTCTCTTCCCCTCTCACGTAGCTCCGCTTAGCGCTACTCGAGCTCGCGAACACGAGCTAGTCTAGCTATAGCCGCCTCAAAGGCCATGTTCCTCTCGAACTTCAGGCGGTCCTCCTTTATTCGAAGACTCTAAAGATTGTCGAGAGACACTTAAAGAGCGTCGTACTTTACCCCGTGATAAATATACTCCTTACACCTCTAAGACTTCTTATTTAGAACTACGTAGTTATAATAGTAATAAATATAATTTAAACACAGTATATTAAGCGAACTATAAGAATTAATTGTTTAGGCAAGCGTTATTTTTTATTTATACTTAATTATTTTAGAGGACATATTAAAAGAAGAAGACGGCCTTAGGCCGTCGTCGATATTTCCTTTAGTATACTTAAGTATAAAGACACGCTAGCGATAAAAGGAGGATAGTGTCACGATTTATAAGATCACGTGTGTCTTAGCCCTAAGGCTCGGTAGCCTTATTATATAGAGAAGCTAAGACAAGGATAAAATTATAGGACTAGGGGTCACGTAATAACGTGGAGCTTTTAAAGCTTTAAGATCTAGGGCTCTTAGAACATTAGGGCCTTAGGCTCCTAGGGGATCTAGCGAGAAGTAAGGCTCTATATAAACAAAGTAGTTTCTTAAGTAATAAAGCTTCGTGCTTAAATTATTATAGTAAGTTTACCTTTAAGTTTACTACTACTTATAATGTCTTAATTCTTATTAAGAACCCGACTCTTGTGACTTCACTTTATAGCCGATACTAACCGACGAAGCTTATACGCCGCGTACTAGTCAGAACCTAGCAACGTTACACTTATATACCCCATTATATACCTCCTTTACGTCAAAACTAATTAGATTAAGCATTTTCTTAGTTTTTTATGTCTTATAAATACTCTCTTATTAAAAAATAAGAACTTGTTCGATTAAGCGTTTTTTTCTTACCCCGAAATAATTCACTAGGAGTAATTCAAATATTTCGACTACGTATAATATTCGTTTTACCACTACTAACTCGAGTACTTTGCTTAGCCTAAATAATAACAAGATTAGCTTTTACGCTTTTACTACTATATAATTCTCTTTCTTTAGCTTTTTAAGTAGTATAATTTTAGCGTCTTTTTATTATATAAGAAGCTCGCCAGCGTTTAGTGATATTTGGAAAAGAATAATTACCTGTAACGGTCGTGTATTTACTCGGTAAACACAGAAGGCTGTTGTTGATCTCAGTAATCGAGAGGTAGGTATTTCACGTACGGGGTCTGACAGTTACTAAGTATGGGTGAAGATACTATTTGAAGTTGAGCACGAAGCTCCTATCTAATGGCAGATATGCCAGTCTTATATAGAGCCTTCGTTCTCCTTGGATCCTCGAGATCCCTAGAGGTCCTGGGATCCATCACGTGATCTGATCGCAGAGAGCCGCGACCCAAACCGTAGTACTAAGATTACGCCGTAAATAATCATGCTAGATACAGGTTGGTTCTGGGAGCCTGACAGCTCCTAGGACTACGGTGGCTCCTAGAACACTTCCTCCTGGGACCCAGTGGTCGCCCAGGAGCGTCCGTAACATATTATTACTTATAGTTAGATATTTATAATACTATCCCCCACCCCTGTTAAATGTTAATTTTTCTGGTAGGTTCCACGCAAGAAATTTAACATTTAACAGGGGTGGGGAATAATATTTAAAAGAAAGGCTTTTAAATGGCTTTTTCAGATTTAAAATAATCTTTTTAGAGCGAGAGTTATTTACGAATAAATTTATTACTTATAAAATTCCGGCGAATTCACTTACTATATACTTATTCTTAGAATAAGTTATAAAACCGTATAGCTAAAAGTAATAGAATTTCTAAGTAGAGTAAACAACTAATAATAAGTGACAAAATAAAGAAATCAGTAGAAAATATTAATTGGTTAATTTAACATAAAATTTCAAAGATAGTGGTTTTTGGTGAGGTTCGGCTAATTTTAGAGGGTACGCAAACAATTCTGACATACACTGGTGACTGGGAGGCACTGATTACAAATCAACATATTTAGCACATATCAGTATTTCAACATCCCTCATTTATGTCTTGTATATATAGGTCCATAGACCTTCCGCGGCCAATGTCCCAATAGCGCACGTTGAATAAGCCCTAGACACGAACCATTCCCATTCTCAGAACTAATAGATTCCGTGATTCGCCGGACAGCCTTGAAAGAAATTGAATTGCGGCTAGCTGTCAAAGGTAGCTCTTTGAGCTTCGGTGCGGCCTAGGTAGCCCTAGTATCAAAAACATCAAAAGTGCTTACAGGTGCCGCTCCTGCCCTCACTCCACCACCAGGCATGTACACTTTCCCAACCAACCCAATACCCGGAGCGCTATGTTTGGGGTTAGGCATCGGGTCCAACTTTATCCAAGTGTTGCACTCAACATCGTACACTTCTGCCTCGTTATAGACCCCAGTCCCAACATTAGGGGGTTTCTCCCCACCAAAAGTATATATCTTTTTCCCTATAATTCCACCAGAATGTCCACCCCTGGCCGTCGGCATTCTCGCAGTACTAGTCGTCCAACCATCCTTAACATTCTTCAAGTCTAAGATAAAGACAGTGTCTGTTGGGTGAGGCGCTCCGTGGTCGAATCCGCCGATGACGTACATTTTTCCATCTATGACAGCGGATACAGCATGATCGCGAGGTCCTGGAATATTTCGTGCATTCTCAGGAAGAATTTCTGACACCCATTTTGAGGTACGGACATCAAACACTGAGACAGGAGTGACGGATTCATGCGGACCCGTCCCACTCATCCCCAGGAGTGTGAATCCGCCCGCTAGAAAAACCTTCCCTTTATATACGCCCACGGCCGCCATTCCCCTTGCTTCTGCTAGTGGCGGGAGGGAAGACCAAGTATTCTTATCCGGATCGTACACCCATGAGTCTGGAACTGCCCGCAATTCTTTCTGCTCCAGCCCACCGCCGTCCAATCCTCCAAACACATACATTTTACCGTCAACGACCGCCACATTGGCGTGGTTGAGTGGTTTCGGGAGAGGGGCCACCGTGCGCCAGGTATTGTCGGCAATGGAGTAGAATTGGACTAAGTCTGTTGTTGTGAAAGGGATAGGTGTAGCACTACTGTTGGGAATGATGCCTCCAATGATAGCAATGGTATCGGTTGGGAGGTAGACGGTGGAGTGTTCCTGCCTTGGAGCGACAGTGATGTTTGTCAGTGTCGACCATGGAAAACGAGGAGGCAGGGAGGGAAGGGAGCTGGTGAGAGAAAGAATTGAGGAAGAGAAGAGGAAGGCAAAGTAAAATCGCTTGAATGTCATAATTGAGCACCGTTTCCTTCAAGTTTTCGATGATGCTGTGTTCCGTGGCGGTTGATGTAACGAACTGACGACAGTTCGAAGCCCATCTTTATATCTTGTTCTTACTCGAGAGAGCTACGACATTTTCTGTCTGGTCGAGTAATGTTTTTTGGTAGGAAATGTCGTTCACCAGGTTCTACCTCGGTGTAAACAGGCTCCGAGGCCGCAGATTTGCACCATTACTAAAGCTAAAGAGGCCGACTTTGCCGGAAAAGTGTCGGAGACAAAGAGCTGCCAACCAGATAACCTGGTCGCCCCTGATTTTGATCCACTTACTGAGAGATGCGGGAGAGGTGCGGGAGAGGTGCGGGAGGGGTGCGGGAGTTCCGTGTCGACCATAACGTCAAGATTCATGTCAAGCGCGGGCACCGCCAATCACAGGTCATTTCACCTCTCTTTGCACACATTAAACTACGCAAGTATCATACCCCTTGCGTTTGATGTCCAAGGAATAACCTTACGCAAGCTGAACGAGCTTGCAGAACAAACGAGTAAGTTTAAGCTTCAGTTAATCACAAATAGACAGGCTAAATTTAGACTCTTCCATGTTGTGCAGGACAGCTATTGGAAGTCTCAGGTCGACGCCGCCTCCTGACGAGATGCCGTTTGGCGAGATGATGACGGGACCTCATTGAGGCTTCCGCCGCGAAAGTGTGCACCCTTCTACAGTAGTAACCCCAGAAAACCCTGCTCCTAGATCCTTGTGGCGCGCTAAGGCGGATGGGGAACGTACGATCTCACCTCTTGGATGCGCGTGCCTCTCAAAATCCGCTAGCATGCAGAAAAGAGACTGTGCTTCTATCCCTTCGTCCGCTGAGACATTGCCTAGCGCTAGCAGGGGGAGGCGAGCGCGGTATGTAGGAGGGGTAATATATTATTTTATGTACCTTTGTATATAAATTCCCTAGTAAGGTACTTTATGCTAATGAAATCTACTTTAACGTCTCCCCCCACCATTCCGGACACCCCTAGATTCCGGACACCTCGCTTAAATCCACTACCACTTATAAACCACCTATTATTTATCTACTAATTCTACTTTAATACATGATTTTGTAGAGTCTGAGTCTCCTTTAGATCTGATTTTACATGCGTAATTTAGTGTCCTTTAGCTGCGATTTGGGCCTTCCGAATATTACGGGTCGCAGCAAACTTAGAATTTAGACTAGTTTATACTTTCCTCCTTTTCTTCGGCTTTAACCGTTCTAATATCTCTTTTAGCTCTTTAATCCTTATATTTGCCTTCCCTAGTTCCTAATCCTTTTTTATTAATCCCCTTAAACGTTAAGTTAGAAGTTAATTATATAATCCGCTTACTAAATCACCTATTTATAAATAGAGGTCCTTCTTAGCTTTTAGAGTCTATAACTAATTAGAGGTGTTAGAAAGCTCTAAAGGTAGTATTAGTACCTCTTAAGACTCTTAAGAAGTTAATTTTATTGGTTAATTAGTCCCAGAGTTAGTAGTCTCTATACGCGAGAAGTAAAGGTAGGGGAGGTAAAACACACGTTATCCTTCTTTAAAATACTACGAGAGTCGTTCGTATTAGTATTATGAAAAAAGACTTATAGAGCTTCGCGAGGAGCGGTAGTAGTAATAGCTCGTCTATTAGTTTGTCTTATAGCGATATTTCGCAACTCGCGATCAGAAATAATTAAGAATTCGTCGAGAGCTGTGTAGTCTTTATTAAACTTATACTTCTTAGTGCGGATATCGTACTTAAGCTCGTTTGAGACCTTCTCGTATACGTCATCGAACTAGCGGGTAAGTGAGATTTTTTTAGTGGCCGCGTATATCGTAAACTTCGTATGAAACTCGTTATATATTATATTACTTATATGTAATTGATTATACTTAAACTTAGCTGCTTGTACTTGGTTGTGATTAAAGAAGCGCTAGTTTAAAGCCTTTAATACGTTAGCGGCTTCGTTAAAATCTCCGGCGAAATCGGGATTTATTTATTAAAGAATAATAATCTTAGCCTTTCCCTTTGTATACTTAAAGTAAGTATAAACCTACGATTTGTTAATAAGGAAGTTACTTACGTACTTTTAAATAAATAACTTTATATTCATTTTTTCAGCGTCGTATTTAATTTCGCCTTTATAATCGCTAAAGGGGGTACGGGGGTACTTGAATTTATTAAGCTTAATAGCAGGGATAGTAAGGTTTAGCTTAGGGAGGTAGTAGTCGGCGGTTAGCTAGAGGTCCGTCGTAAAAGCACGCATTAATTAGTCGTGAGAAGGGGAGGGGGTGCGAGTCTCTTAGTAGGGATTGTCGATAGTATATTAAGTAAGGGCTTGTGTAACAGCAGCGGCAACAGTAAAGCTAATAAAGTCTTTAATTAGCTAATTTACCTTTGCTTACTAAGCGGGGGTAAGTCCCTTTATAGCGGTATTAGGCTCTGGCGTTGTGTTAAAGTATTACGGCTCTACGTCGTCGTCGGAGTTCACCTTAATAGTCTCGATCGAAGGCGTAAGGGTCTCCGTAAAGCCTAGCCGCATAAGAGCGCCCCTTTCTTTAGAGCTTCGCCGATAAAGGGGGGTAGTCGGTAGTGGGAGTAATGCAGGGTAAAAAGGTGTTTATTATAAGTGTTAATCGGTTTGTTAATTAAACATAGGACTCGAAATGAAAATGCGCGTTACTTTATATAAGGCAGGTTAACTACAAGAGAATATTTAGCTTTCTTTAGGATACTTTACTATTAGGGCAGAGAGGTACTTATTTGTCGAATAGGCCAAGGTGTTAAAGCTCGTTATTAACTTACTATAAGGGCAGGTTAATAATGCGGCATAACCGGGTAAGATATAACGCTTTATAACAAAGAGGTATAGGTCTTTTCTTATATTACGGCTAGTAAGAGGTTAATACGACGAGTAAACTCTAGCTTTATATTTAGACCTAAGGCTACGCTTAGAATTAAGAAGAAAAAACAAGAAGGAAAGAAGAGTTCTTTATAAGAGAAAACTCGAGTATAAATACACGAGGGCTCTCTTAAATAAGGCCTAGCGTAATCGAGCGCTATTCACATCAACATATCGCGTGCTCGCCACTTAGTCTTCTCAATTAGGCTTAGCGCCGTCGCATAGCCAGCCGATGCTACGAGCCGTGTCGGTTAGAATACGAGGCGCATCGGAGGTCGTAACAAAAGACAAAGTCGCAGCCTTCCACTAGATATTTACTCCTTATAAAAGTTACGTAAAGTACTTTATAACTGCCGCAAAAGCGGCCTTCCGCCTTCCTAATATAACTTCCTTTAAAAGTAAACGTCTTTTCTTAAATATAATATTAACCGGGTCTCTAATCGCTTAATAAAGGCTATTATAATTCTACTCGCAGGTATAACCACTACTTTAAGAATATACAAGAGACTTCGATTGCCTTTACTATAAGACCCGGTTACTATTCCGACACCCCTTATAATTAACGGTGCTATAACTACTATTAAATCCTTTACTATTAAGTTTACCGCCTTATTTAATATTCATCTTATCATCTCTATCGCCGAAAAAGGCATTCCATTCGTAGAGACCTTACTTAATAAGAGCAAGGGCGACATTATCATGAACTACCGCCTAGGCAATAATCACGTTAATAAGCAACTTTATAAAGTCACTAGAGAGCAAGTCATTAATTACGCGTATAACAATATTTCGGACAAAGCAAGCTTGGAAATACTTTTAAAGATCGTTTCTTTAATAAATAGAAAGGTCATAAGCGTAGTGCTTAAAGAGAACGAAGTTATTAGTAGGATTACTATGTTAGGATCTAATACCGGCCTTATTTATAGGCCTGCCTAAGACAGAGCAAAGGTTAAATATGTAGAGTTTGGTTCTTGTATTTATAACTTAATTAGTTTGGGTTTGGCTACTAGTTAGTTTTCAGGACACCCTTACGAAGTTGTTAAGGGAGGTCTGGCCGGACTCGAAGAGGCTTTGAGAGATCTCGAGGTCGGCAAGGTATCTATAACGAAGTATATCCTACGGCCTGCAAAGACACCTAGTGAATCTAACTAGTAGGGGGAGATTCTAATCTACAAAATAAAGAATTCACGCCTACTTATATATAACAATACATTATTAGTATTCTATCATTTGTTCTAGTATATATTTAAGCTCGCTACACTTACTTTCAAGCCATCCACTTTCATGTGTTTGCGATTTCGATATGCTCTCTACGCAAGTCTGGTTCGCTCCTTCCGTTGCTATAAAAATCAGTGAACGTTAGCCCTCTCAGCGGGGCTTGGATTTTACCGAGTTCTCATCGCCAGGTGATGTCGAGTCGGAATTTGACTGAATAAGTGGCCGCCCACGCTTTCGTTGCCTCTTAACGCCGGCCCAGTCATTTAATTTGTTTTGAGTGAAGTCATCGAGAGGGGGGCGCTGTTCGGAGAAAAAATGAAGGAGTCCAGGGAGAGCAATTGGGCTTGAGAGCGGTGGGATTTTCGACAAATTATGACATCTTCCAAGAGTTGAAGACAAAATCACGACAAATTCAAAATGAAAATTAAGCTTAACGGAGGGTTTCGGGTTGCTGTTATCTCGTAAGACAGTTGACAAATGTTCGCATTGTGGCTTGCCAAGCGCCGCGCCTCTTAATGCTAAAGGCGGCAAGATAAGGTTTATACTTACCCGGATTAGGAAGCGTGAATCAAGGATCCGTTAGACTTGGTCCTTCTAAAGGATAAATTGATCACCATGCGCGAGAATGGTGGACGAATGTACTTCGAGCTTTGAAATTACCCTGGGAAAATGAGCCGCGGGGCGGTCCTAAGATCGCCTAAAAAATATCTGCTCCATCATCTAAACAAACACTCGTCTTACTCGTAGCAGGAACGTACACTTGGACGCTAACTCCTGAAAGCGAGGCAACATAAGATGAGGTTGTAGTTATCTTGCGTAAGCATAGAATCACCAGCCTTGACACTGCCAGATCTTGCGTGTGTTTAGCATTTCGTGTCGAGAGCCATAAATGAATTTTAAAATAACTTCACGGAATTTTCCGGTGCGATGGTTGACTGACTACGCCGCGTCGTCAGCCAGACTCAGGAACGTTACAGTATTTTGCTGGCAAAGCCCTGAGACTAATTAAAATTTGTGCCTTTTCTCTAAATGCCGCAACTTGGCCCGCTTAGCAACTGGCATTCTCTTACTAGACTAACCATAAGTTGAAGGCTGTTGTTTGGACATCACAAATAGGCACAGAAAGTCCAGGAGAAACCCCCGATTCTATGTATTTAAAGGAGTATCTAAATATATTCTTACCCACCCCGTCATCTATTATATAGTGTGTAAATGTGGTTTACTATGGCAAAATATACTTATATGCTATCAATGAGACCAGGCCGTAAGGTAGTAGCTATATTTTGAGATGAATGGCATAGCAAGCTTTCAGATTTTAGATCATACCGCCAGTGTATAATCATACGGATTTCCAATATTCATCTTGGCCCAAGCAGTCACGCTCTCCCAGCCCCGCGGAAGCATCTCAGCAACGGCTTTTACCACTAACCACCAACGTCAGTGAGTCCGGAATACAGGAACCCGCAGCCCTCTCAACAAACACTCACATTTCTTTCCTATATCATCTATCCACCATTCTTTACTAACGCTATGCAACAAAACCCCAAAGAAAGCTAAGATAGCTAAGGCTACCGGCCGCATTTTCTCTACCTCGTCAAAGAAGAAAGGAGGAAGAGCGACAGGCCACATAAGAATGATGGCAGTCTGTTCCGTCTTCTCATCTCGTCGTGGATTACAATATCTCAATCGTTGGAGAACCGCCGTATACCCATCTTTCAGTGATACAATTGCTGGGTCGGTATCAACACTTTGCTCAATGAGCCGTATGATGACTTCGGCGTCAAAACTTAGTGGCTCTTTGTGCCCTGTCTTCTCGATGAGAAGGAGTTGGTGGAAAGGCGACTCTTGGAAGTGGGGCACAGATGGCAAGCTGACGTCGTGAATGCCGCGGATGAGGCGAATGGAAGTGTTCATCTGCATGATAAAGGATTTGCACTTGTCGCGTTGTGACAAGAGAGAGTCTAGTGGGGTAGGCATGCTCAAAGAGAGACAGATGAATAGAACTGAAAAAGCGAAGATGGCAGGGCCATTTTGAGGGTTGATATTTTCTAGTTGAGGGCGGAAAAGGGAAACCGCTGCTCTGTGATGTTCCCTGACTAGAGATTGATAGTGATGACTAGAGTTGGTGGAATCGAGCGGAGGGCGCTGCGCTAGATGACTGGCGGAGAGAGCAAGAATGCAGTGTAAGAGATATGGTGAGGAAAATGCCAATTTTGGGATCACCATTTGCCAGATGTGTTGTAAGGCGGCCGATCGGGTGATCGTCATGCTGGTATTTGTCGTGTAATGATGGAGGAGAGCCATATCGTGACTGCGATACGTATCTTCAAATTTCGTGCTTGGTATTGCATCTATCGCTGGCGCTGGGGAAGGCGAGAATGTTGGGACTAGCCTTTGGAAGGTCTGACTTGGGGATTCAGGGTTGCTGGGTGCCAGCGACGTGGATGCTGGCGTCGCAGATGATGCTAAGAAAGTAACAGAAGCCCATTCCTTCTGGTAGTCTTGTATGAATGGAGAGGTATAAGTGCATGGCGCACGCCGATTTAGGCATCTCAGGCAGCTAGGTCTTGCTTCGTCGCACTTGCTGTCTTGTCAGCAAGATGGACTGGTGTATCGGACGATGTGCTGTTTGTGGTTGGAGTACCTTCACTTTGCGGTGCTTGCACTCGTTGCAACCGTGTCTCGACTTTGTATGGAATTTTCTGGAGGGCATTTGACTCTGATGATGCATTTGCCTAGCCTCAACAAAGTTGGGCGTATGTAGCGAGAGGAGAGCGCCCTCTATCGTGTAGCACTTAGTCGTTATGGGGCGGGATTTTTCTGGATGATGATTGTAGGCAACTGGACGAAGCAAACGGAACTGGAACGACGGGAGAGTTGGTGGGGGGAACGTAAAGGGCAATATATACGGAGAATACGAGGTTAGTCCAAGGGGCGCGGGCCTTGGCATTCGTACACTAGGCTTAACGAGTGTTGGTTACGACTGCCAAGATTCATACCAGGATTGTCCTCGGATCTGCGACAAGGATATATATGCACTGTCGCGAGAGTACATCAACAATTGTGTCAATGGTTGCGACTTTGCTGATGTTATTAACCTGACCGGAATGCGCGGAGATAATTGTCAAACGTTTGCATGACGTGGCCTACTAAAACTTATACGAAGTACGCAGTACTCTTCGTTGAATGATGTGTCTATCAGTCCTTTTGTTAAGTTCTTCGGGGGCTATCTTAAGACTCCGTGGGATCGAGGGCGAACCCCTAGAGGATTGCGCTGGTCAGAAACAAGGAGTAGGTCATATTTTTCACTCACGGACAGCCTTAACTTGTTGTTTAATCGATCTCTCGTTGAGTTGGGACTCTGACGTGGCGAGGTGGTCATTCGTTGTTTCCCTATCGAAAAATCTCGGGAAATGGAGGTTCGGTGATTCGTGACTTGGCAGAGCGCCCGAGAGTGGCCGAAGAGCACAATTAGGCGTCGATGCTTCAGGCTGAGATTGCCAATGAGTCTTGATGGCCTCTCTTGGTGGTGTGCACAGTAATTTGGACGTGTGGGCATCGGGAGAAAGCACGAGCCAAAGTAGTCAGTCACCTGTAGAAATCACGAGGCGATTGTGTTTCGACCTCTACCTTAAGTCCCGACTGCCGATTTTGCTCCCCAGATTTTTAAGGCTTGAAGTATTATCCGCCTTGTAGTTATATATCTAGATATCTATCCTCTTTACCCTAGTCCTAAGGATTGCTAAAGGCAGTGAGCCTAATTATTACCCCAACTCGTAACGCTCAGCCGCAGCTTAGACTAAAGATTATATAAGCTATATTATGACACCGCTTACAAACCCTTATTTTCTACTTTAAGCGTTCCTTTAATATTAACTTTACATTTCGCTATTATTATTACTGCGAATAGTTAGCGAGCTATCGTTTAAGGCCGTTTATAACATATTATATCACGTATAACTCAACGAAGTACGGTATATTTATTATTATTATTATATAGTAATAAGAGAAAGAGTAGCCGCCGGTATATTATAAACAATTTTTATAATTAGCTTTAGCTCACAGACAATAGTCCTTACACACTTAGTAAACATCTCGATGCCTTTTATATTTCCTCCATATAGGCCTAGATTTAAATATATTATAGTCGAGGGCGAGGAACTTTGGCAGTTATATCGTTATTTGCTTTACTTAAACTATTAGAAGTCACTAAAGACATTCACTTTTTATATAAACTGTTTTAAGTTAGTAAGTTCTAAGTTACTTACTTTATTGTTTAAAAAGTTAGTAAAGCTTATTATACTTCGAATATCTTAGTCTTTTCTACACTTAGTGAAGTACTTAGGGATAAGGGTTGTGAAAGTAAGAATATTAGATATTCTGAAAAGGATAAGAAGGCTACTACTAGAGCTTAGCTTAGTAATTATAAGCTATTATAATAATTCTCCTTTATAAAATATTATAAGGTTACTGTATAGTATTCCCTAAAGCTCTATAATTAATAAAGTACTTTAATTTAGAAATAAAAGATTGCTATAAACACGAGAATAGCCTTTTAACTAGTATAAATATTATATTACTTTAACTCTACTTTACTTTACTCCACTACTTTAAAGTAGTACTCAAGTAATAACTATAGGACTAAAATCTTATAAGATTATATTATTACTCGGTAGCTCGTATATAAACTTAGTAACTTATATAAAACTCCGACTTTCGTGTATTAAAGCCTCGGCTTCTAGTAAGAGGTTATTTTAGACTAAAATAATAGTTATCGGAAGCTTTAGCTTCCGTGTTTTAAACCTCGGAAGCTCTAGTTTCCGATAAGAGATTTAGAGCTGCAAGCTAATACTTAATTATGCTATACAAGCGAATATACACGCGATTAACTAGAGTTGTTATATAGAATTATCATTTACTTTAAGTATTACTTCTTTTTAAATCTAACTTAAATAAGACTAATATACGAGAGCTTTGCTTAAAGTAGCTTAATCGCGGCTTATCTCGTTTAAACCTTTTAGTGTTAGCGCTTACTTAAGTATAGTATTTAATAACTTTATAACTTAGCGCTTTATAAGAAAACCATTTTATTAATTATTATTACTAATAGCCTAGCTTATAATAATAATTTAATATTTATATTAAAATTTAAACGTTCTTTTAAAATAACTCTACTACTCTACTACTCTAAAGTAGTTAAAAATAACTACTCTAATTCTACTCTAGAGTAGTCGAAAAAGTGGCTACTCTAATTCTACTTTACTTTACTCTACTACTCAAGTAGCTACTCGATGTAACAGTTAGGAGCGCCTAAAGCCTCATTTCCGGTATACTAGCTAACCGAGTTTTACCGAGATTAATTAGCCCTTGGCGCTTCCCCTCTATATATAAAGCTCTTCTCTTTATATTTTCTTTCTTACTTAATTGTAGATTTTAAGAAACTCTTGTTATTTTTATATATCGTGTATTAACATATAAAGCCGCTATACACGTAATTATTATTTTTATAAAGTAAGCGTTACATTATTTATAACTCTCTTTAATTCGTTTAAGAAGATAGTAAATATCTTCCACCCTGAATTCTCTTAAAAGTAATTCCTATAGAATTATCTTATTATAAAAAAGACCTATATTAAGTATAGTCTTAACGAATAGCGTCTCGACCGACGGCACACGGCTCGCATCAGCCTCTCATGACAAGATAGTGCGGATCTGGGACTCTACGACATACGAACAGCTACACACTCTCTGTTACGACCTCCGATGCGCCTCGTATTCTAACCGACACGGGCTCGTAGCATCGCTGGCTATGCGACGGCGCTAGGCCTAATTAGGAGGACTAAGTGGCGAGTTTGCGACATATTAATGCGAATGGCGCTCGACTACGCTAGGCCTTATTAGGAAGGTCCTTTGTATATTTATACTTAAGCTCTCTCTTATAAAGAGCTCTCCTTTTCACTTTGTCTTTTCTTCTCGATTCTGAGTGTAGTATTAGGCCTAAATATAAAGCTAAAGTCTACTCGCTGTATTAACCTCTTATTAGCTGTAATATAAGAAAAGACTAATACCCCTTTGTTATAAAGTATTATATCTCACCTAGTATTACGCCTTATTGACTTGCCCTTATAATAAGTTAATAATAAGTCTTAATACCTTAGCTTATTCGATAAATAAGTACCTCTCTACCTTAGTAGTAGACGATCTTAGAGAAAGCTAAATATTCTCTTGCGGTTAGCTTGCCCTATTATAACTTAACGCGTGTTATAGTTTCGGAACGTATATTTAATTAGTAAATCGATTAATAACCTTAAATACTTCCTTACTTTATATTACTATTACTACCGACTTCTCCCCCTTGTTGACGAAGTTCTAGAGAAAGAAGCGCCCCTTTGCGACTGGGTTTTACTAATACCCCTATCTCTTTAATTAAGACTCTTACGGAGGAGCTAGACAGCTTTAAAGGATTCGACTCGGACTCGGAAGATAAACCCTAAAACTTCTTTCACGTGTCGCTAGAGCTTATTAATATAAAGGGCCTTACCCCACTTAATAAATAAAAGTAGATCAATTAATCAAGGACTCCGTTAGCTCTGCCGTCGCCGCTACTGTTATATAAGCCCTCACTTAATATATTATTAATAACCCTTATTAAGAGACTCATACTCTTTCCCCTTCTTTTGACTAATTAACACGTGCTTTTATAATTGACCTTTAGTTAACCGCCGATTATTATCTGCCGAAATTAAATATATTAATCTTAATAATAGAGCCTTTTAAAGTCAAGTACTCCTAACTCCCCTTTAGTAACTATAAGGGAGATATTAAATATAATACTTAAAAGATAAAGATAAAGTTATTTTTAAAAGAGTACTTTAGTAACTTTAAAAATAAGATGTCTTAAGTTAAGGCTTACTTCTAGTGTACCGCTGGCGAAGTTAAGACTATTATCCTTTAATATATAAATCTTAATTATACCGGAACTTTTAATATAATAGCCGACGTATTAAAGGCGTTAGACTAGCGATTCTTCGACTATAACCGGGTTTAAGCTACTAAGAGACTATATAATTAACTTCTTATAAGTAATATAATATATAACGACTTCTAGATTAAATTCACGTTATATATTATTATAAGTAAAATCGCTCGCGTCTACTAGTTCGAGGATGTGTGTGAGAAGGTATCCCCGACTCTTAAGTGTATAATTTGTATTAAGAAGTATAAAATAGACAGTAATTATACTACTCTTGACGAGTTCTTGGCTATTATAGACTGAGAAAGCCGTAATATTGCCTTAGAAGTGTGACGCTTGCCCTAGAAAGACGGCAATCACGGGTAACTGACGCCTCACATATTAACACAAGACATATAACGATACTAAGTATTAACTTAGAATTTACAATTATAGAGGAAAGAAGGTAAGGAAAGAAGAGGTCTATATATAAGAGGTCGGTATACCTAGTATTATAGTAATCTTAGTACGTCCTGATTAGGAAATACTAAGTAGAGCTAGTGGAAATGAGGCTCTAGGCATAGCCGATCGTCACACTACCCCCCCCCTCTGAAAAAAGCTCGTCCTCGAGCGTTAGTTTATCTCCTTGTCGCTATCGAGGTTATCGTAGTCGTTAATGCTATCTTCTCACGCCTTAATTTATTTAAGTAACTTAGCGGGGGGCCTTACTTACTCAGGGTGACTGAGGTGGAAATCCCTGACTTTATACAGAGTATACTTAAGGTCAAAAGTGTCGTATTAGTTTAAATTAAGGTCTTAATTAAGCTAAATAACGCGGTAAAATAAAGTATTGCCTTTTTTACGACAGGCAAGTACTTTTTCTAGTCCCTACTCGTCGTCGCTAGTAATATTAATCGGCGGGGGGGCGTCTTATACTTGGCCTAGTAGGGGGTCATTAGGATCTCTATATAGTTTACTAGCCGGAAAGACGTTATAGACCTTCATACTCGCTGGCAATTTTAGGTAGTATAAGTGTCTTACCTTCTCGAGTACTTTAATTAGTCCGTTAGTTAGTATATTTAACTTCTTAGATAGGCGGAGTATTTTAAAATAGCGCATATTAAGCCAAACTAAGTTGTCTTTATTAAAGTTAATATCGTAGCGAGAGGCGTTATAAGACTTAGCTATCTTGGCTTAGGCTACAGTGAGGTTCGACTAAGTTATGTCTTATACTTTCTTATAGTATTTAATATAGTTAATAACTTGTTAAGTATTTAACTTATTAGCGGGGGTAACTGAGTCTAGCAAGTTAATCTTTTAATCTTAATCTATACGTAGGGCGTATTTATAAACTACTTTAAATAAAGAGAGTCCCCTTAGGGAATCGTGTAAGAGGGACATCTGAGTATAGTCTATAATAAAGAGGTACTCTAACTAGTTATCTTAGTAGTATATAATAAAGGGTCTGAGTCGTCTCTATAGGTATTAGTTATACACTTTAGTTTAGTCGTTTGTCTGTGGGTGATTAATAATAGACGATTGCCTCCTAGTTCCGAGAATCTTATTAAGAGCGGTCTAAAACTTAGAAACGAACTGAGGACTTCTATTAGAAGTGATAGTTAAGGGAGCGCTGAAGTAACGATATATATAGTAAATATATATAATAGTTGGTTTCTGAGTATTTGTCGTCTTTTAATAAGGGATACTAATAGCTTATTTATTAAATTTATTAATAAAGACGAGAACGTTATTAAATCTATACTTGTTTTTAGTGAAGGAGCTGTAGTTTATTATAATATATTCTTATAGTAGAGACGGGACGGGGAGAGGATAAAAGAGTCTAGGCTTTTTATCCCGGGGGACTTAAATTCGTTAGTAAGTATAATAGTTACGGTAATATTACTAGATTGTCGACGTAATTTTATGTTACTAGTACTAAGAAGAGAGCATTTAGATCGTCTTTTTAACACTGGGGTGCGCTATAGTGACTCGATTATGGACCTCTCGGATAAAGAGGGTTCGGAGGTGATTGATATTAGGGATTAAGAGGCGGCCGTCGTAAAGTAACAGATCGCCTTTTAAACTAAGTTTACCTAGCAAGTCTAATACAGCTTACTTACTTAAAGCTTATAAGGAAGGAGCTATATAGTTAGCCTCTAGAATCTATTATATAATAGAGAATATTAGTATGAGGGCAGCGAGCTTAATATCGGCCGCTAACGTATTAGCGTCGTCAAGTGGCCGTAACTCTATAAATAATAAGTGAGGGTTAACTTAGTCTTAGCGTAGGAGTTATTAAAGGCGTTAAGTCTTTTTCGTAGAACTCTATTAGTCTAATTCGTTTAACTTACAGGAAAGTACATTTACTAAGGGGTTATAAATTCTAGGGCGATACGTGATTATAAAATTATAGTCCGCCAGGAGCTCTACTATTTTATTTATTTAGTATTTAACTACTTAGAGGTTATAAAGTATTTTAAGGCCTTATAGTCTGTTATAACACGGACTTAGTAGGGGGCTCCTACTAACTCAACTCGCTAGTGCCTAATGGATTTAATAATAGCTAATATCTCTTTGTCGTGTATAACGTAATTGAGCTTAGTAAGTAATGTAGTTTTCGAAAAGAAAGTAACGGGGAACTAATCGTTGCTGTGTTATTAAAAAAAGACTCCTGTTATAACACTGTTACTAGTATTCGTCTCTAAGAGGCAAGGCAAATCTTACTAATAGTGTCTTAAGAGAGGTGCGGACGTGAAAGCATATTTTAGGAGATTAAAAGCGTCCTTGTATTCTGCGGTAAAGCGGAAGGGAACGTTATTCTTAGTAAGCTAAATAAGAAATTTTATTATAATATTATAATCGCGGATAAATCTCCGGTAGAAGTTATAAAAGTTAAAGAAAGACTATACTTCTTTAATAGAGTTAAAGTAAGTCTACTTACGAACGACAGAGACCTTTTCGGGATTAACTTTTAGACTAAAGGTTAATATAATAAATCTTAAATACTTAGTACTCGTGACTCTAAACTTATACTTAAGATCTACTTATAAGCTGGTATTATTAAGGCGTTAAAGTACTTTTTTAATATAAGTGTGATACTCGAGGGGATCTTTAGAGTAAATGAGAATATCGTTTAAGTATTCTATATAGAAATTATTAAGGTAATCGAATAGAATGTCGTTTATATAGCGCTAGTAATTGGCGGGGCTATTAATTAGGCTAAATAGAAGAACTTTATACTTATATACGTTGTATCTCGTGTAAAAGATTATATACTTCTTTAATATTAAGTTTATTCAGATTTAGTAGAAGGCTTAATAAATGTCTAATCTAGTAAAAATGCGAGTATTAGTAATACGAGCTAAAGTCTCGTTAATTAGAAGTAAGGGGTATTAGTCCTTTTAAGTAAGGGAATTCAGTACCCGAAAGTCGATATATAATTGTAAAGAGTTATTCGGTTTCTTAATAAAGAGAATAAGGGCGGCGAATAGTACTTGAGACGGCTTAATAAATCCTTTATTTAAGTTATCTGTGATATATTCTTTAATAGCCTTAAGTTCTTTAGCCGATATCTTATATAGTAGCGAATACTTAAGTACTTTCTTACCCTCTCCTTTTAACTTAATTCTATAATCGTAAGAGTGATAAGGGGGGAGAATATCACTTTTTACTTTAGAGAATACGTGAGTCTAATTAGTATATTCCGGGGGAACTACTAATTTAGTGTTTAGTTCTTAAATAGAAAGTGTAAATTATATAACTAACTAATAGCAGTAAGTGAGTTTAATAGTTAAAGCTAATATAATAGCGGCTTTCTTTTGTTCTTGACTTCTTTAATTAATTAGAGCATCGATCTCTTAAAGTATTACTACGAATATCTCGTCTCTAGACTTCCGTTTACTTAATATATAAAACACTATGACGTTAATTAAAAGGATTTTAATAATTAGACGTTAATAAGCTCTTTTACGTCGCTTTATAATCAATAACTTATTTCGTGGATAAAGAGAAGAAGTTAGGGAAGGAGGGGCTTTTGTAGTCGACTCGTGTACGAGGGAGAGTTACGTTTATATATTCCGAAGTAAATTAGCGTAATCCTTAGTGTTACGGCTGGCAATAGGTTGATACGGCGAGTAGTCTCTAGCTTTGTATTTGGACCTAAAGTTACGCTCAGAATCGAGAAGAAAAGACAAGGAGGAAAGGAGAGCTTTCCGTAAAGAAGGGCTCGAGTATATATATATGAAGGACCCTCTTAATAGGGCCTAGCGTAGTCGAGTGTTATTTACGTTAATATGTCGCAGGCTCGCCACCTAGTTTTCCTTATTAGGCCTAGCGCCGTCGCATAGCCAGCGATATTACGAGCCTGTGTTAGTTAAAATACGAAGCGTATTATAAGTCGTAATATTACTCCCCTCTCCTAAAAAACTACGTCCGCGCAATTGTAGCTATAATTATATTGTCCTTTAAGTCGTTATAGTCGTTAATACTAGCGTTATAAGCCTTTAGCCACTATCACTTTAGGAGAGCTTTTGGCGGGCCTTTAGTATTAAGATACTTTAAATAAAACCTCTTAATTATATATAAAGCTATTATAGCGTTTAAGTATAAGTATTACTTTAAGTCTTCGTCGACGCTTAGCCACTTAATATAGTAAAATAGCTTATTCCGCATGACCTTAGAGCCAAGGATACTTTCAATTTCTTACTTATCTTACTTAGGTAATAACTAAATAAGTGCCGGCGTAACTTTAGCTTATCCTAGTAAGGGGTTGTCGACGTACTTACGAAGCGAGTGCGAGTAGAAAACAAGATAAATTAACTAGTCCTTTAGGAGCTTAACTCTTTAACTCTCTCCTTCTTTAGTAATTACTTTAATTAAGCCGTACTACTTATTAAAAAGCTTCTTTAAGAGTCGGTCGACGTTTTAGTTCCGAGTGTCGACTAGTACTAGGTCGTTAACGTCTTAGTCGACGGCGCGTCGCCCACGGTTCACTAGTCGTTTTATTTTCTCTTATTAGTCCCTTAAGGACGACTAGGCGACTTTTATAACTCCCTTTATTTACAAAGTAACTTATAAAGCCTCCTTGTGATTAAGTTTCTTTATTACTGTAACTAACGGCTTTAAGTTAACTAAGTCTTAAGAAGTCCTTAACTTAACGTTGTTAAGTAACTAAAAAGGAGATAAACGGCCTAAAGACTCGTGTAATAACGTTAATTAAGTGTCGGTGCAGTACCGGTTCATGTACCACGCCGTATGTGTGAATATATTCTAATGTAAGTATAGCGACAGAGTAATAAATATATAGTTCAAAATCTATATATATTCTAAGGGAGTGCGAGGAGAGCCAGACTATATATTACGAAACCCCACCGAATCTCTACTAAAACTAGTCCGGCTAAGCTTTTAACCCCTGACTTTAACTTACACCCAGTTTTCTTGACTGAAGTATACTTATATAGGGACCTGTAGACTAACACAGGCAAAACTTCCTTTGGAAAAACCATTTTTAATACACGTAGAAGTAAATAACAAGTAATATATAAGAAATAACAAAATAAAATAATAGAGTATCTAATAGCGTCTGATTCCGGCCTAACAGTGTCCCGAAAGTGCCCCGAAAGGGGTCCGAATATAGCGAGGCGCAGTAGCGAGGTTAAGGGAGAACTAGTAATAATAAGAACCCTTAGTATTATATAACGTAATAAATATATATATGTCGCCTCCCCCTTAAAGGTTTAGAATCTCCTTAGTAAATACACATATAACTACTATACGTATACTACTTTCTAATCTCCTTGAATTCACTTAATATAACTTAAAAACTAACATTTCTAAGAAGACTATATTAAATTAAATAAATAAGCTAAAAGTAAATATACTCTTTAGAGATAGTTTAGTAAGGAAACAGTGTACTAACTAAAAAACAGTACTTACACTTATATTTACAAGAGCGCTCGACCTCGCATACTACAAATGTTATATTCGGTGCGTTCGTCTCCTCGTAAAGAACCTATCCTACGAATGCGCCTTTAATAATCTTAAGAGTAAGAAATGCGTATATTACGTAAAGAAGAAGTCCCGGTATAACTTAGTAAGTATTTCTATTTCTTTTCCTTATTTTAAATCGTATCTAAATCCTTACTAAAAGTACTTTGGATACACAGTTACTAATATATAATAGATTTTGTGGTTTGTCGCCGAAGAATACCTTCGTCTAATTATTGCCCTCGAAGCAAAAGATAAAGAAGCTATTATTATTACTACTAAATTAATTAATTCGGCATTATTAGTCGCCGCTACAAGCGCACTAAAGACTACTAGGGAGTTATCGCTAGTGTTATTAAAAGAAACACGCGTTATACGCTAAGAAATCGCTGGCTTAATTAGTTCGCAAGTAGTAAGTTAACCCCCTTATCCCTTTTTAATACTAAGACTCCTAAGTATTAACGCTTTATTATAAGAGACGGTACTAGTCTTAAACCGGCTCCTTACTATTGTCTCCTTTGCCGCTACTAAGCGTAGTAGGGAGGACGGCAGTAAGGACGATACTCTTACTAAGCGTCTCTACCGAAGTTGCCGCTATAACGCGGAGGAGGAGGACGAGGAACCTCTTCTAGATATTTATAAGTAAGGGATTCGGCCTTGTTTCGGATTAGCTTCGTAATAAGTTCTTTATAATAGCACTTTCTTTATATTACTATACGGGAGTAGCCCCTTGTAGTGAAATCGGCAGTTTGTTCTTATTAAAGTGTCGTCGTAAGGCCGCCTATTAGTGCTTTGAATTAGAGGGTGTTTAGAACTAAATCGAATGCGTTTCTAACTTCGTAAATTAATTAAATATAAAAATAATCGCAAGTAATAAATTAATAAATGAGAGTTATAAGGAAATATATAAAAAATTAACGAGTGTAAGAAACCCCTCCGTTACTAGTCTAAATTAACTCCGGTTAATTATTAAACTTAACCCTCTATCTTAATAGTAAAGATATTAGTGTTAATAAAGTCCCGAAGAGCCTTATTCAAAGCACTTTTCGTTATAGCGTCAACAGGATTATTAGCGCTATTAATCCACTAAACCTCTATTAGCTCTCTGCGCTCGTATAATTAACGAATAGCTATAATATCGATTATTAGGCGCTTCTCTTTTGTCGTACTAAACTTGACAATACACTTATAAAAGGATAAAGAATCCGTATAAATAATAGTAAGAAGACGTGAAATACTAAGCTTGTTAGTTACTATATTAATAATAGTACCAAGAGAAATTAATATATTAATGCCAGCTACTATAATATACAACTCTAATACGAGTACTACACGAGTTACTCTCTTACATTTTATTAAGCTAGTATACACGATATTACTAGTTAAAGTAAATTGCGCATCCCTCACTGTTTCGGCACTAATTACTAATACGAAACCTATTTATAAACTCAGGTTTTTATTATTAATAAAAGAACTGTCTATAAAAACGTAAACCTTCGTAGACTATAGTTAATTAGTACGTATTAAAGTCCTCTTTTTAGGTTGTTTATTTATTATTTAAGGCGTAAGTTTAAGGCCTTAACGTCGTCTTCTGTCGGATCTTAGTATTACGCTGCGACTAAGAGATTAAACGTTACTTTTAGCTAATAAATAGTGATAAAGTAAGCCGCACGAGCTCGTTACTTTTTATAGACCTTCTTATAGTCCTCTTTTTTAGCGTCTACTAGCTCTAGCCTTACTCCTTGACCCTTTTAAGACATATAGAGGCTGTCCCTGTCTATAGTAATAGTACACTTATTAAACGTAATAGTTTTAGTAGGGAATAATACCTATATCGGCTTCGTTAAAAAACCGGCCTTAGTGACCTTGTCTTACTCTTTTACTAAGAAGTCCCTATTTCTTAGAATTAACGTGTCGTCTATTTACATTCTCATGACACTAAAGTTATAACTTTCTTTAATACTAATTAGTAAGTATAAGTCGTACGTTAAGGTCTTTATTTATAAGTTCTTTACGTAATATTTGTAGTATATATTAAACTAATAGTTTCCGGACTTAAGTATGCTGTATAATAGTAGTATTATTATAAATATTATACTAAGAGGAAAATCTCTTATAATCTCTTCTAGTAGCTATATAAAAATGTCCCGGAGAAGCCTTGTCTCTACCTAGACGTAAGCTTAAGTAATGTCCCTAATAGCTAGATAAGATTTAGACTAGTTTTAGAGGTGATTTAAGTACTTAACAGCAGCGGCTAAAAATATAAGTAACTGTTAATTAAATCGTTAAATTATTAGAGACTAAGTTAAAATCTCTCTCTTTCCTTTGTCGTTAAAGTATTAAATTACTAGCCTTGACTTCTTATATAGAGTTAACGTCTCCTTGCCTTTAACCTCGTCTACTATTCTTAACTTAAAGATGCGGTGGCCTTTTACTTTAAAGTCGTCCTTATAAATAGGTATAAAAACACCTCTTTTAATAAGTACTTTATATTTTGTCCTTTAGGACTACTAGAATAGTAGTCTAAGCGTTATAATCTTCCCTTTAGCGCGAAGTTTAATAAATAACTCTCGGTCCCTCGTCTTTTTCTTAATTAAAAACACTTTAATATTATAATCGTTATTAATAGTTAGTAAATCTAGGAGGTGTTTTGTAAATAGAATTTAAATAGCGATTCGGTGTAAATTTAGTATTATTTTAGTAGTGTTTTTAATCGGGGATCTTAAATGTTACTTATAAATATCTTTTAGTAAGTTTTCTTTTTATTATTTAACGCTAAAGGTATTTGTCTTAAAGGAACGAACTATCGTTAATTTAAACGTACGTATTCTCTTATTTCTTATATTAACCCTATACGATTCTCCCTTTATACTTAAAAAATCGTAAGGTCTTGTTTATCTTTTACTCTCTTAATATACTAGAACTTAATTATTAAGGTAGAGACTGTAAATATAAGTAATTCCAGGGCCGTTTTATGTGGCTAATATATTATTAACTTTATATATAATATAAATTTTCTATACCTCTTTTATACCTTTTTTAATTATAACCGCACGTTACTCGACTAACAGATTTGGGGGGTTTAACTCTGTTATTTTAAGGTATACGCCGAAAACAAGTAATATAAGGATAAGCTTATTTGGTCTAGCTATATTATTTACTACTTTTACTATTATTTGTAGTTAGTCTTTGTCGCTTAATTTAGGGTGCTCTTTTATAACGATTTTATAGGCACGGCGTAATAGGCGATAGTATTACTTAACTTTACTAATTAAATAGTGTGCCTTAATAAGTACTAGCTTAGAGGTACTACTTACAGATTTAAGTACACTTTAAAACTCCTTAGAATTGAAATTAGTACTATAGTCGTACACGACGAAATCCGGAGGTCTAAAATATATATTAATTTATATTAACTTAAATACGTTAAAGGTAGCCTAAGCCGTAGTTGAACTGGGGGCCTTTTAGAGTAGTTTCGCCGCACTAAAACTTATTGCCTTATTTACTATATAAAGGGTATATCATTCTTTAAACATTACGATATTAACGTAGACTATATAATTAAAGTCGACGTCGTCTTGTAACTTAAAGTGGAACTTATATAAAGTATTTATATGTTTCTAGTAATACTCACACATCTCTTTAACCCTTAATATAACTTCTGAGTTATACTCATGGCTAGCTTGATTTAGTAGGTGCTAAAGACGTCTTACCGAAGGGTGTCCGAAACGCCTATAAAGCCGACGTATTTCTAGTTCGATTAAGTAGTATATATTTATTGTTCCGGTCGAAGTGTCTAGTAATTAATAATGTTAATTCAAAAGTAGCTATAAATGCCTATACTTCTGTATAATTAAGTGCTTTTTGTCGCCTTAAATTAAGACGTTACGTAGGTTATTATATTACGTATTTAGCGTATTTAACTATTATAAATAAACTAGAAATAAGATATTTACATTTACGATTTAAAAGTCTATTTCTTTAGCCGGAGTGTTAATTATAGTAACTCCTAGAGACAGTCGCGAACCGGCACCGAATGTGATCTAGCTCTAGCCCGCCTAACTAGTATTAAACTTAATATCTTAAATTCGTTATAAAGCTTATAGCTAGTTAATCCCTCCCGTGTTTTTATTAGATACCCCTGTGTTAATTAATAGACTTTAAAAGAATCTATTTGTCTATTACGTTATATAAGCCTTACTAAGGGCGGGTCTCTTAATCTTACTTTCTAAGATATAAGTAGCCTTCCTCTCCTTAAGTTACCTTATGACTTCCCGTATATTATATTATACTTCACTTATTATAAATATAATCGTGAAGTTTATAGTGTTATTGCTATTATTATTATTAGAACTCTCTAAAGAGTCGTTATTATTTATTAAAGTATCTGAATCTATATCTTAGTAGTTTCCCGAATAGTATCCGGATATAGTCCGGTTCTAGTCCGAATTAAGGTTAATTCCCTTAATATAAGTTAAGTAACTCCTAAAGGTCTTATCCGTGGCTTTCACTCCTTTGGCCTTACGCGCCGCGAAGTATCTTGCCTTAGACGCTGCCTACTCTTCGTTTAAGTAGTAACTACTATAGTAATTTATTTTTTTATAAATAATATAGCTTATATAGCCTAGTATAGGCTAGAATTTGTCTCCGCGTTTATTTTTACTTAAGAATTTCATCTTACAATTAAAGTAATAAGCCGTCCTATTTACGACATAAGATCGGTGGCGATTTGTATATAATCCGGAGTACTTGCTTACCCTTGATCCCGAGTTATAAGTTACCTTAACGCCGACGGCGGAGTAAAGACTATTTATTAATGTAAGGAAGGTAAAGGGTGTCTAAAACAAGGCTATCTTAAAGAGGGGGTTCCCTAATACTCCTTACACGAGCTTATTATAAAGCGTCTTATTGTTCTGTATATTGTCGTCTTTTAGGCTAAGTTAAATATATTATAATTCCTTGGCGAAGTTCTCTAATTAAGTTAATATTAGTTTTCCCGTCTAGTGAGGTTCCTCCTAAAATAACGAGAAAGTTAAACTAAACTACCGGCTAAGGAACTTGTTAGCTTTCTCCTCCGTCTTAAAGTATTCGCGAGTCGTCTTAATAAGCTTATTAAATAAGTACCCTTTATTCTAGAGGTACTAGTAGTAGTACGAACTAGCCCCGTCCCGTAATATCGACGGAAAGGCTCGGTTTTAGACCTTAGTTTTAACTAATACTCTTTAATATAAGTCGGCGAAGATATAAAGCTTCTTATTTAAGTAGTCCTTGTCTCCGTTGTATTAGAGTTCCTTAGTGTATATCTTAATAAGATTTACTAACGATTTTGTCTAGTTCGGGGTTAATAGATTTATAATATACTATAACGGCCGAATCGGCTCCGTATATAGTTTAGTAGTCCTAGGAACCTCAAATAGTAGTAATAACCTGTCCCGTGAAGGTATTACTAGCGTTAGTGTGAGATTTAGTAACGCGTGTTTATTTAATCTCTATAAGTAAAAATTACTTAGGGGATCCCTCCTAGGAGTAAATAAGAACTCCTTCTTTAGGACTATAAGTAGGGGGGTTATATTATATAAATCCTCGACCTTATCTCCTTTAATAAGGGAGATCTTAAGTGATTTTAGTAATTAAATCGTCTTTATAAACTTCACTCTTAACCCTTTCGAAGGAGTGTCTTCCTCTACGGAATAAATGACTACCTCTAGTTAGTATTATAAAGACATTAGGGATTAATTTTATTAAAGTGTTATTAAGATTAGTAGTAATAAGCGAGAGACTAATTCCCGGATGTGATTTAGTACTGATTTAAGGTAGTTCCGAATTTGTATCTTTATTTAGTCCTTTAGTTACAAATTTTCTTTAGCTTATATTGTTTTTACTAGAGTATCTGCCGTCCTCGTTCCCTTAGTACGTCGTACAAATACGCTAAAGGCTCGTAAGTCGTCTTTAAGACACGTACGTTCTGTTGTTTTAATTAACTTAAACTTATTTACTATTTAACCCTTAAAGTACTCCTAAAAGTCTTAAAAAAGGAACTCTCTCTTAAAGTGTCTATTATAGAAGTCCTCTCTAAACTTCCGTGAATATACTATTACGTTTATTAAGAAATCTAAATTAAGATTTACTCTCTCTTTAGGTGTAACTATAATATTAATGATTTTTAAAATTAATTCTAGCTCTGGGGTATAGTTTAAAGTATCCGCTATTATATTAAATACGATTCGTAAGTAATCCGGTGAGTTCCCGGATAGGTTTCTCGAAAGTCTAAAGTTCTAGATTTAAGGATATTAACTTAATAATCTTCGTAGAGTAACTATCGTATTATAATAGCTCTTTTTTGACGTGCGATAGTCCTAGTCGAGTCTTAAGAGAGAAGTTGCCTTCCCTCTATGATTTAGAAAAGGTAAAATGCCTTTTAAGGAAAATGTAATTAAGTACTCCTTAAGTTAAAGCCTAGAATTTGCTTTATAGCCTAAGACCTTTTTTATTTATAGTAAAGTTAACGATATAAGCTTACTACTAATTAGTGTCAGTGTAGTACCGGTTTATATACTACGCCGTATATGTAAATATATTTTAATGTAAGTATAACGACAGAGTAATAAATATATAGTTTAAAATCTATATATATTTTAAGAGAGTACAAGGAGAGCTAAACTATATACTACGAAACCCCACCGAATCTCCACCGAAACTAGTCCGGCTAAGCTCTGACCCCTGACTTTGACCCGCACCTACTTTTCCAGACCGAAGTATGCTTATGTAAGGACCTGTGGACTAACATTAAGCGATATTTATAATTAATAAGAGGTTACTTTAATTATCTTAATAGTAATAACAAAAAAGGCAGAGCTATTACTTAATATATTAGTTCGTTACTTCCGTCTAGTCGTCGACGTTCGGGTTATACGCCGTCGTAAGTTTTACTTTAGTTCCGAGAATACAATAGTACTCCTTTTAAAAGGAGGAGACAAATTGAAGTCCTTAGTCTAAGACAATAAAGTCTAATATACTGAAGTATTAAGTCTAATAGACGAGAAAGAGAATAATTATACTTTTAGTCGTAATTATATTATTATAAGGTATTAAGACTAACTTCTTAAATAAGCGGTCGATAATAACTATAGTGAAGTTATAGCCGTGCTTATTTAGTAATAACTTCGTAAAGTCTATCGTAAAGTATTAATACGGCCGAGCAAGGATTAGTAGGGGGTATAAGAAATCAGGAGTCTTATCCCTGCGGGCTTTTTGTCGAGAATAACTACAGTTTACTACGTATCGAGCTACGTCTGTAGTAAGGCTATTCTAATGGTATTTTCGACTTAGTAATGCCTTTATCTTTCTAATCCCCGCGTATACTACTAAAGGTTAAGAATATATATAATAAATAAGCGTCGTATAAAGCTCCGGCGGTTTTAAGAACACTTTTAGGCGGCCTTAGAAAAGTAACTTGTCGTTTATTAGCTCGTAATCTAATGACTATTCTCTAGCTTTTTGTTAGAGGGGCTCTAGTAAAGGCAAAGACTTATTAGCTTAGAGTACTTAATTAATAATATTATATTCCGTAATATCATAGGCTACTATAGAGTTAAGGTTAAGCTCTTCTGGCGTAGGAGTCTCTAGGTCGACTAGCACTCTTATATTAGGCTCAGGTTCTGGCTCTAGTTTGTCACGTGGCTTAGTATCGTAATCCGGGATTATGGCCTTTATAAGTGCTAGGGGTATAGTCTCTACGACGTCAATATAAGTATCTATAGGGTTGAAGGCGGAGAGCTAGAAGTCGCTAGCGACTTATAAGTCAATTTTATCCGTCGGAATTAATTATTAACTACGGATAACCTGCTTACGTGCCTCTATAGCCGTGAGGTCTTAATCCCGTTAAAACAAAGTATTAGCTAACGTATTAGTTATCTTAATATAGTATATAATTATAAAGTGAAAGTTTATAAAGAACTCGGCTTATTAAGCCTGCCTAGCCGTAAGGTCCTTAGTAATTATAAAGTACTTTAAGGCCAGTAATCCGT
Organism: Leptodontidium sp. 2 PMI_412; assembly: GCA_021432625.1. Lineage (NCBI taxonomy): Eukaryota > Fungi > Ascomycota > Leotiomycetes > Helotiales > Leptodontidiaceae > Leptodontidium > Leptodontidium sp. 2 PMI_412. The sequence goes on along the minus strand of MU270552.1, from coordinate 29,601 downwards.
GTAAACGAGGACATTCTTTTAAACACTTAAGAGCTCCGAGCGATATTACTTAAATAACTAGAAAATCGCTAATATCTCTTTATTGTAGATTAAGTAATTAAGCTTAAGGTCTATTATAATCTTTAAAAAGTATCTTATAAGGTAAAAAGTGTCCTCTTCTTAAAGTTAGAATAAGATCTTAGCGACGACCTTATTAAAAGAGTCAGTCTCTAGCCGCGTCTACTTTATAAAGTCGTAGTAATAAAGAACCGGCGTAAACTAAAGGGTTTCCTACAAGGTTTCTTAGGCGTTCTTATAAGCGTTATTAAAGTTAAAGGGGACGTCCTTCCTAATAAGTATTATAAGGGGCCATATAATGTGACTATAGTCTTTAATAAACCGATAATAAAAGTTATAAAAGCCGAGATAACTTTATATAACCCTAATATTATTAATATATTACTAATTCTTAATTACACTAATCTTCTCCGGGTTCACTTCTACGCCATCGACTCTAATAATAAATCCTAAGAACCTTGTCTTTTATACGCTAAACTCGGTCTTTTTAATATCGGCTTAAAGTCCGTGTACTTATAAAATTACTATTACTTTCTTAATATAAACCTCGTGTTCCTCGGGAGTCGACGAATATATAAGGATATCGTCTATATAAGCTACACAGAAGTCGTCGAGGTGCTCTATTAAGATCTTATTAATAAATCACTAGAAAGTCGCCGGACTATATATTAAGCTAAAAGGAAGGACCTTATATTTATACGTATTATATTACATACGAAAGGTCGTATAGTCTTCGCTCTCGGGGGACATATAAATGCAGTAGAAAGCTTGCTAAATATTAAGCTTTATAAAGACTTTTGCCTTCTAAATACGTGCTATTATTTCATCGATTAAAGGGATCGAATGTAAGTCCTTCTTTAATAAGGTATTCAGCTTCTAATAGTCGACGCATAGCTAGAGACTATTATTAGCTTTCTTAGCGAAGAGAATAAGGGCCGTATATAGTGCGTTAAAGGGCTTAATAAAGCCTTTATATAAGTTGTTAATAATGTACTACTTAGTCTCCGACAACTAATCTTCAGTTATACGCTAAAGAGGTTTAAAGGACAAGTCGTTCTCCCTAGTAAGCTTGATCTAGTAGTTTACGCCTTAGCGATGCGCTAGTAGCTCGTCGGAGGCTCGCCGAGAGAAAAGAGAAGTATACTCTTAATACTCTACTAAAAGCTTCTTATTTATTAGTTCGTCGTCTTACGTGTATTTAACCTCTAAGGCCTCTCTTAGGGATAAGTCTCTATTTATTAATATAAGCTCGACACTTAATTAGTTTAAGGCTTCTCGCCGGCGACGAGTTAACTTTTAGTCGACCTTATATACTAATATCACGAAGGTTTCTACCTTATTCTTTTTAATTTTCTTAAGTTAAAAGTACGTCGTAAATATCGCTGCTATTAATATAAGGAAGATTTTCGTCGTGAGCGCCTTTAATTAGTAATTTGCTAAAAGAGCTTTATAAACGCTCTTGTCTTTAAGTAGTAATCTTAGATAACGGGATGTCGAGGGGTTTAATTAATCTTCTATAATATAGAGGCGCTCTTTAACCTCTCTAATAAAGCTCGAGGGTCGAATTAGCGAGACACTAATAATAAGTTATATAGAGACTTTTAACTTAGAGAGGTCGTCGAGTGCCCGCTAATCTTAGCTTACCTCTGGCGGTAGTTATTTATGTTTATAAGAGTATCCTTTCGTTTCGTATTAAGTTAGTGAGACTTAATAATTAGTTTGTCGAAACGGCTAATATCGACGAAGACTCGCTAGTTAAAGTACGGCTAGACGGGTATATTTAATAGCCATTTTAACCGATTGCGGTTCTTTGTATACGACTATTTTAAGTCGTAATACTCGAGGAACTTCCGATTAATTAGGACGTTACTGTTTCTTAGCTTAGTTATTAGAAAGGAGAAGTTAATCTGCTGGCGGTTGATTATTAAAGTAAGTAAGATAGCCGTATTAATTAACTTGCCTTTCCTGTTATTATAACTAATTAAGACGATTAGCTAAGGGAGTAATATAAAAGAAATATTAAATTACTTAATAAGTTAATATACGAAAGAGGTTTTAATATACTAAAAATATTAGTTCTATTATTAATATATACGAGTGTCTTAGTAAAGAATCTATTCCTCTTTAGTTTAATACTAATTAAGAATTATCGTCCTTTAATAAGAGCACGGAAATTAAATATTAAGTCCTTTCACTAGTTATAACTTATGTCGAGGTGTGAGTCTTTACTACGGCTTAAGAGTTTTTTAATAGCTCGTTAGTCTCTAGGTCCTCGCCGATAACTAGCTCGGAAATTGACTTGTTGAGAGCTTAGTCTTTACGGCGCTTAAGATAGTCACTAGCTTAATAGCCGGTCTTATTATAATAGAGGCATATATCGGAAGAGACGTCCCTAGGTATAAGGGGGGGTACAGGGGACTCAGGTTGACGTAAGATAGGCGAAGGAAAGGGCGTATACTAGCGGATATCCGGCGACTGTCTTAGAGTCGGGGTCGGGGGTCTCTATACTGTAGTAGCCAGCGTAAGGGAGGTCGCACGCTAGCCTTCCTTCTTTAAAATGCCGCGCGAGTCGTTAGTATTAAAGGCTACACTAGACTAAGCTTTATAAGTTGACGCGGCTTCTTTTAAAGTAATATTACGGCTTTCTTAGTCTGTAATAGCCAGGAACTTGTTAAGAGTAGTGTAATTATTATTTATTTTATACTTCTTAATATAAATTATACGTTTAAGAGTCGGGGATACCTTCTTATATATATCCTTAAACTAGTAAGCGCGAGCGATCTTACTTATAATAGTGTATAACGTGAACTTAATCCGGAAATCGTTATATATTATATTACTTATAAGGAGTTAATTATATAGTCTTTTAATAGCTTAAACCCGGTTGTAGTCGAAGAATCGCTAGTTTAACGCCTTTAATATGTTAGCCGTTATATTAAAGGTTCCGGTATAATCGGGATTTATATATTAAAAGATAATAGTCTTAACTTCGCTAGTAGTACACCGGAAATAAGCCTTAACTTAGGACATCTTATTCTTAAAGTTATTAAAGTACTCTTCTAGGAATAACTTTATTTTTATCTTCTAAGTATTATATTTAATATCTCCTTTATAATCGCTAAAGGGGAGTTAGAGGTACTTGACTTTAAAAGGCTCTATTATTAGGATTATTTAGCTTCAGTAGATAATAGTCGGCGGTTAGCTAAAAGTCGGCCGTAAGAGTACGTGTTAATCGGTTAGAAGAAGGGGAAGGGGTGCGAGTCTCTTAATAAAGGTTATTAATAGTATATTAAGTAAGGGCCTGTGTGACAGCGGCGGCGACAATAAAGCTAACAGAGTCCTTAATTAACTAATTTACCCTAGCTTATTACGCGGGGTTAAGGCCCTCTATATTAGTAGGCTCTAGCGATACGTCGAAGAAGTTCTAGGGTTTGTCCTCTAGGTCCGAATCGAATCCTTTAAAGCTATCTAGTTCCTCTAAAAGGGTCTCGACTAAAGGGATAAGGGTATTAATAAAGCCTAGTCGCAAAGGGGCGCTTCTTTCTCTAGAGCTTCGCCGACGAGGGGGAGAAGTCGGTAGTAATAGTAACACAGGGTAAGGAGGTATTTAAAGTTATTAATCGATTTATGAATTAAATATACGTTCCGAAATAGCGACGCGTGTTAAGTTATAGTAAGGCAAGTTAATTATAAGAAAATATTTAACTTTATTTAGGACAATCTATTACTAAGGTAAAGGGTACTTATTTATTAAATAAGCTAAGGTGTTAAGGCTCGTTATTGACTTATTGTAAGGGTAAGTTAATAAGGCGTAATACTAGGTGAGATATAACGCTTTATAACGAAGGGGTATTAGTCTTTTCTTATATTACGACTAATAAAAAGTTAATACGGCAAGTAGACTTTAACTTTATATTTAGGCTTAATACTACGCTTAGAATCGAGAAGAAAAGACAAGAAGGAAAAGAAAACTCTCCGTAAGGGAGGGCTCGAGTATAAATATATAAAGGACCCTCCTAATGGGGCCTAGCGTAATCGAGTGCTATTTACGCCAATATGTCGCAGGCTCGCCACTTAGTCTTCCCTATTGGGCTTAGCGCCGTCGCATAGCTAGCGATGCTACGAGCCCGTGTCGGTTAGAATACGAGGCGTATCGTAGGTCGTAACAGAAGCCTCGTAAAGTCAAGATGTCGTATATCTCGTATTATGCCTAAGAAGGAGCCTTTACTTAGGCTAAGTCTTTTACTCTTGGAGTAAGTTCCTTTACTAGTAAATTATCGTTATTATTTATAACTTAATTATTAGACACGGAATTATTATCGCCGCTGTTTACTTTTATTTCGTTAACACGGGAGTTATAACTACGACTAAGGGGGTGTAAGGAGAAATGCCAAGAGGTATTCGTTAGTATTTAGGCACGAGGCGTGTCAGCTCGTGTAGAGGTTTATTAACTTAGTAGTTAGCTTATTACTCGTCGTTCTGACGAAGAAATAGTGGAAGCTTAGAGTGACTTTCCCGTGGTTCCTAAGGAGATATTAACTTAAGACTAGGGGTAAGAATTTATACTCGTCGTTAAGGAGTTAAAGCGACTAGCGTAAATAGTGTTCTCCACGATTTGTCCTTAGTCTTTAGTTTAAATTACTTCCACATATTTTTCTAAAGTCCTAGCTCTCTAGTATTTATAAAACAGTTACTTACGTAAGCGGGATAAGATCTTGTCTTATAAGTCTATTTTAAGTATTGACTTGTCAGTTACGCCGCCTTAGTTAGTAAGAGTTTAAAACTAGTGATAAAACTCCTAGAAAGTTTATCTTACAGCCTTTATCTTTAACGCGGAGTAGAAGTTACGTGTTATTTATTACTTATAAAGGTTAGTTAAGAATTTAACTACTTAATTAACTAAGTCTAGCGTATTTATTAAGTTTCCGTTGTCGTTAAATGTCAGGGACAGGAAAGAAGGGTTTAGGAACGTGTGAGTTATTCCTTCTGTTTATATAAGTAATTAGTCCTTCTTATAGTCGTCGTCGAGGAAGTATTAATTATATCGACACATAACGTTCCGGACTTAGACTTCTTATAAACGTAGACTATAATTAATGCCGTTTAAAAGCTTGTCGTAAAGGTTAAAGATCTTCTCGATTCGTGAAGTTATAAATATCTAAGACATCTTAGATGTTACGACCTACGATGCGCCTCGTATTCTAACCGACACGGGCTCGTAGCATCGCTGGCTATGCGACGGCGCTAGGCCTGATATGGAAGACTTGGTGGCGAGCCTGCGACATGTTGATGTGAATGGCGTTCGACTACGCTAGGCCCCATTAGGAGGGTCCTTCATGTATTTATACTTGAGCCCTCCTTTATAGAGAGCTCTCCTTTCCTCCTTGTCTTTTCTTTTCGATTCTAAGCGTAATTAGAGCCCTAAATACACAACTAGAGTTAACTCGCTATATTAACCTCTTACTAGCCGTAATATAAGAAAAGACTAATACCCCTTCGTTATAAAGTATTATATCTCACTTAGTCTTGCGCCTTATTAACCTGCCCTTATAATAAGTCAATAACGAGCCTTAAAACTTTAGCCTATTCAACAGATAAGTACCTCTCTGCTCTAATAGTAGACTGTCCTAGAGAAAGTTAAATATTCTCTCGCGATTAACCTACTGTGGTGGGGATGGCACGTGAGAGCTTGTCAGCTGACTTGACTACCCCTTTATATGGCCGGCTACTAGCTGTAGAGTTACATCCACAGAATATATATAATAAATACTACTTTTGGCTCTTTTGTTAATACGATTAGGCTTTGTCCCCTTCACATTTTAGTAACTTACGCAAGGAGTATTAAGATGCGCGTGTGTATCTTTAGTCGAAGGCCCTTGAACACTTAGAACCTCTTCTCTTCGATTTGCAGTTAAGTTTAACGAAACATAAAGATATACCTCTCGTACACGATACTTTCGCACACGATACCTTCGCACACGACGATGCCTCCGTATACGATGCCTTCGTACTTGCCCGACGTATACTTCCTCTTCCGATACTCCTCCTCTCGTTAAGTACTCTTTGGCTCTTACTACACGACAACGATACCTTTAGAGAACTATTAACTTGGCCTTCTCTGCCGAGCGGCATTATATATACCTTCTTCAATAGCCTCTACGAGCTCTTCTTAACCTACCTCACTTCTACGACTACTTATCTCTTTCGATATGCCTCTACAAGCTATCTCTTCGACTCTATACTACGTACGATATTTCCACACTTCGACGCTCTATACACTTTAATATATATATATACGCACTTAACCCCCATTTCGCCGAGGTATCCGAAGGACAGATAAGTCATTTATATATCACTAGTTTCTATATGTAAATTATATTATAATTAAATGTTTAAATAATGTTAAGGATTAAGTTTAGGGTTAAATAGCTACCCGAGGGCGGGTAGAGCCTTTAAAGGGAGAGACGGATGTAGTGGGGATAGCACGTGAGAGCTTATTAGCTAACTTGACTACCCCTTTATATAGCCGGCTACTAGCTATAGAGTTGCATCCACAGAACATATATAACGAATACTACTTTTGGCTCTTTTGTCGATACGATTAGGCTTTGTCCCCTTCACACTACTTTACTGTAACTTAACGCGCGCTACTATTTTAGAACGTATATTTAATTAATAAATTAATTAACAACCTTAAACACCTCTTTACCTTACCCTATTACTATTACTGACCTCTCCCCCTCGTCGGCGAAGCTCTAAAGAAAGGAGCGCCCTTATACGACTAGGCTTTACTAACACCCTTATCCCTTTAGTCGAGACTCTTTCGGAAGAGCCAGAGAGCTTTAATAGATTCGACTTAGACTCGGAGGACAAACCCCAGAGCTTCTTCGACGCATTACTAGAGCCTACTAATATAGAAGGCCTTACTCCCGCTTAATAAGCTAAGGTAAATTAGCTAATTAAGGACTTTATTAGCTCTATTATCGCCGCCGCCGTCACATAAGCCCTCACTTAATATACTATCGATAACCCTCGCTAAGAGACTAGTACCCCCTCCCCTTTTAACTAATTCGTACGTGCTCTTACGGCGGACCTCTAGCCTACCGCCGACTATTACCTCCTTAAGTTAAACCCTGTTATCCTTGCCGTTAAGCCTAATAAGGTCAAGTACCCTTATACCCCTTTTAGTAACTATAAGAGCGAAATTAAATACGACGCTTAAAAGATAAATATAAAGCTCTTTATTTAAAAGTACTTAAGTAACTTCTTTACTAGCGAATCGTAGGTTTATGCCTACTTTAAGTATACGAAGGGAAAGGCTAAGACTATTATCCTTTAACGAATAAACCCTGACTTTACTAGAGACTTTAATAGAGCCGCCGACGTCTTAAAGGCCTTAGACTACCGTTTCTTTAACTATAACCGAGTATTAGTAATTAAGCTTAAGTATAATTAATTATAAATAAGTAATATAACTTATAATAAATTCTATATAAAGTTTACGACGTACGTGACTACTAGAAAAATCTCACTTAACTACTAGTTCGACGACGTATACGAGAAAGTCTTAGATAAACTTAAGTATAATATCTAAACTAAGAAGTATAAATTTACTAAAGATTATATAACTTTTAATGAGTTCTTAGTCGTCTTAAATCGCGAGTTATAGAATATCGCTACTAGAAGAGCTAATAGACGTGTTACTACTATTGTCCGCGAAGCCCCTCGAGTCTCCTTTAATAATACTAGCACTAGCAACTCGCGCGGCATCTTAAAGAAGGACAACTAACGTTCGCCTTTACTTATTCTTACTACTTATATATAGAGACCACCGACTCCAAGACAGTCGTCAGATGTCCGTTAGTGTACGCCCTCTCCTTCGCCTATTCTGCGCCGACTTAAGTCCCCTATACTTCCTCTTATACCTAAAGACGTCTCTTCTGACACTTGTCTTTACTATAATAAGACTAGCTATTAGGCTAGTGACTGCCCTAAGCGCCATAAAGACTAGGCTCTCGATAAATCGATTTCTTAGTTAGTCGTCGGCGAGGATCTAGAAACTAATAAGCTATTAAAAAACTCTTAAGCCGTAATAAAGACTCACACTTTAATATAAGCTATAACTTATAGAAGGACTTAGTATTTGATTTTCGTACTCTTATTAGAGGACGACAGTTCTTAATTAGTATTAAACTAAGAAGGAATAAATTCTTTATTAAAACACTTATATATATTAATAATAAAGTTAATATTTTTAGTACTATTAAAACCTCTTTTATATACTAACTCGTCAAGTAATTTAATATTTCCTTTATATCTCTCCCTTAATTAATTGTCTTAATTAGCTATAATAATAAAAAAGACAAACTAATCGACACGGCCGTCTTACTTACCTTAATAATCGACCGCCGGCGAATTAACTTCCCCTTTTTAATAACTGACTTAAGTAACACTAACGTCTTAATTAGTCGGAAGTTCCTCGAGCATTACGACTTAAAGTAATTATATATAAAGAACTAAAATCGGCTAAAATAACTATTAAATATGCCCGTCCAGCCGTACTTTGACTAGCGAGTCTTCGTCGACATTAACTGTTCTAATAAGTTAATTATTAAGTCTCACTAGCTCGATACAGAACGAAGGGATACCCTTATAAATATAGATAACTACCACCGGAGGCAAGTTAAGATTGCGGCACTCGACGATTCCCTTAAGTTAAAGGTCTTTATACGACTTACAACTAACGTCTCGCCGACTTGACCCTCGAGCTTCGCTAGAAAAGTTAAGGAGCGCTTACGTGTTATAAAGGATTAATTAAACCCTTTGATATCTTATGATCTAGAATTACTACTTAAGGACAGGAGAGCCTATAGGGCCTCTCTAGTGAATCATTAGCCAAAGGCGTATATTATAGAGATTTTCCTTATATTAACAGCGGCGATGTCTACGACGTACTTCTAACTAAGGAAGGCTAAGAAAAATAAAGTAGAAACCTTCGTAATATTAATATATAAAATCGACTAAGAGCTAACTCGTCGCCGGCGAGAGGCCCTAGACTAATTAAGTGTCGAGCTCGTATTAATAAACAGAGACTTGACCCTAAAAGAGGCCCTAGAGGCTAAGTACACGTAAGATAACAAGTTAGTAAGTAAAAAGCTCCCGGCAAAGTATTAAGAGTACACTCCTCTCTTCTCCCGGCGAGCCTCTAACGAACTATTAGCGTATTACTAAGGCGTAGACTACTAAATCGAGCTGGCTAAGGAGAACGACTTATTCTTTAAACTTCTTTAACGTATAATTAAAGAACAGCTATTAAAGACTAAGCGGTATATTATTAATAACTTATATAAAGGCTTTATTAAGCCTTTTAATATACTATACGCGGCCCTTATTCTCTTCGCTAGGAAAGCCAATAATAATCTTTAGTTATACGTCGACTACTAGAAATTAAATGCCTTATTAAAGAAGGACTCGTACCTAATCCCTTTAATCAATAAGATAATAACACGTATTTATAAGGTAAAAGTCTTCACGAAGCTTAATATTTAATAAGCTTTCTATTGTATTTACATGTCCCCCGAGAGTGAGGATTATACGACCTTCTATACTTAATATAATACGTATAAGTATAAGGTCCTTCTCTTTAGCCTAACGAATAGTCCGGCGACTTTTTAGCGATTTATTAATAATATCCTTATAGAGTACTTCAACGACTTTTGCGCGGCTTATATAAACGACATCCTCATCTACTTATTAATTCTTAAGGAACACGAGGTCTATATTAAGAAAGTTATAGTAATACTATAAGTATATAAACTCTAGGCCGATATTAAGAAATCTGAGTTTAGCGTATAGAAGATAAGGTTCTTAGGATGTATTATTAACGTCGATAACGTAGAAGTAAACTTAAAGAAGATTAGTGTAATTAAGGACTAATAATACGCTAATAATATACAGGGTATATAGAGTTATTTTAGCTTTTATAACTTCTACCGCCAGTTTATTAGGGACTATAGTCATATTATATGACCCCTTATAATACTTACTAGAAAAGACGTTCCCTTTAATTTCGACAGCGCCTATAAGGACACTTAAGAAACTCTCCGAGAAGCCCTCTAATTTACGCCGGTTCTTCGCCACTATAACCCTATTAAACAGACACGGCTAAAGACCGACTCTTCTAATAGAGTCGTCACTAGGATTCTATCTTAACTTCAAGAGGACGGCGCCTTTTACCTTATAAGATACTTCTTAAAGACAATAACAGACCTTAAGTTTAATTACTTAATTTACGACAAGGAGATACTAGCGATTTTCTGGTTATTTAAGTAATATTACTCAGAGCTCTTAAGTGCCTAGAAAAATGTCCTTATTTATACTAACCACTGAGCCCTAGAGTACTTTATAATTACTAAGGACCTTACGGCTAAGTAGGCTTAATAGGCTAAGTTCTTTGCAGATTTCTACTTCACAATTATATATTATATTAAAACGACTAATACATTAATTAATACTTTATTTCGTCGGGATTAAGACCTCACGGCTATAAAAGCACGCAAGCGGGCCATCCGTAGTTAATAGTTGATTCCGACGGACAAAATTAACCCACGAGTCGCTAGCGACCTTTAACTCTCCGCTGTCGATCTAATAGACGCCTATATCGAAGTCGTAGAGACAATATCCCTAGTACTTATAGAGGCTATAATCCCGGATCACGATGCCGAGCCACGTGACGAGCTAAAGCTAAAACCCGAGCTTAGTACAAGAGTGTTAGTCGACCTAGAGACCCTTACTATAGAGGAGCTAGACCTTAACTCCATAGTAGCCTATAATATCGCGGAATACGACGTTATTAACTAAGTACTCTTAGTTAATAAGACTTCGCCTACGCTAGAGCCTCTCTAACAAAAAGCTAAGGAATAATTATTAAATTACAAGCTAGTAAATAATAAGTTACTTTTCTAAGGACGCCTAGAAGTGCCCTTAGAACCGCCAGAGCTTCGCACGACATTTATTCGCTATATGTATTTCTAACTTTTAGTAGCGTATATAAGGATTAGAAAGATAAAGGCATTATTAAGTCGCAAATATTATTAGAACGGCCTTACTATAGACATAGCTCGATACGTAGCTAATTATAATTACTCTGGACAAAAAGCCCGTAGGGATAAGACCCCTGGCTTCTTATACCCCTTACTAATCCCTACTCAGCTATATTAACACTTAACAATAGACTTCACGAAGTTATTACTAAATAAGTACGGCTATAACTTTATTATAGTTATTATTAACCGCCTATCTAAGAAGCCAGTCTTAATACCCTATAATAATACAATTACAGCGAAAGGTATAACTGTCCTCTTCCTTATCTATTAGACTCGACACTTCAGTATGCCAGACTCTATTATCTCGGACCGCGGACCTTAGTTTGTCTTCTCCTTTTAAAAGAAGTACTATTATATCCTTAGAACTAAGATAAAGCTAACGATAATATATAACTTAAACGTTAATAGCTAAACAGAAGTAACGAATTAATATATTAAGTAGTAGCTTCGTCCCTTTTATTACTATTACTAAGATAACTAAAGTGACCTCTTACTAATTATAGACATCACTTAATTAATATTACTACACGAGTCCTTAGGCCGCCTGTCCCCTTTTTAGTTACTTAATAGTATTAAGCCAAAGACTTCTTAAGACTTAATTAACTTAAAGCCGCCGGCTATAATAATAAAGAAACTCAATCGCGAGGAAGCTCTATAAGTAGCTTTATAAATAAAGGAGGTTATAGAAGTCGTATAGTTGTCTTTAAAGGACTAATAAGAGAAAATAAAACAACTAACGAACCGTGGGCGACGCGCCGTTAATTAAGACGTTAGCGACTTAATACTAGTCGACACTTAGAACTAGAACGTCGACTGACCCTTAAAGAAGTTGTTTAATAAGTAGTACGGCCTAATTAAAGTAGTCACTAAGGAAAGAGAGAGTTAAAGAGTTAAGTTACTAGAGGACTAGTTAATTCACTTCGTCTTCTACTTGCACTCGCTCTATAAGTACGTCAATAACCCCTTACCAGGACAAGCTAAAGCTACGCCGGTACTTATTTAATTATTACTTAAGTAAAATAAGTAGGAAATTAAAGGTATCCTTGGCTTTAAGGTCATACGAAATAAGCTATTTATTATATTAAGTGGCTAGGCGCCGACGAAGACTTAAAGTAGTACTTATACTCGGACGCTATAATAGCTCTATATATAATTAAGAGGTTCCACTTAGAGTATCTTAATACTAAAGGACTACTAAGAGCTCTCCCCAAGTGGCTAGAGGCCTATAACGCTAGTATCGACGACTATAACGACCTCAAGGACGACATAGTTATAGCTATAACTGCGCGGACGCAGTTTTTTAGGAGGGGGGGGGTAATATTACGACTTACGATACGCCCGTATTCTAACCGACACAGGCTCGTAGCATCGCTAGCTATGCGACGGCGCTAAGCCCGATAGGGAAGACTAAGTGGCGAGCCTGCGATATATTGACGTGAACGGCACGCGACTACGCTAGGCCCTATTAGGAGGGTCCTTCATATATTTATACTCGAGCCCTCCCTTACAGAGAGCTCTCCTTTCCTCCTTGTCTTTTCTTCTCGATTCTGAGCGTAACTAGAGGCCTAAATACACAACTAGAGTCAACTCGCTGTATCAACCTCTTGCCAGCCGTAACATTAGAGAAAGAGGAGGAGCGCCGGCGAGGGGGGCTAAGGCGACGTGAGATACGAGGAAGTCAGTAGTTATCTTTATTATCGTCGTCTAGTAGTTTATTAAGATTAAGAGTACTTTATACTTTACTTTTGCCTTTATTTACCTTAAGGGCAAGAGTCTCCTTAATTAAGGGATAAAGAGATGTGTCCCCGTCTTAGAAAGTCACAGATCTAAGGGCGGATCTACGCGGCAGCGGCTCGTCAGTCGTAAGTCGCTGTTATTAAAGAGACAGCTTTAATCGCTAGTTCTTTATACGGGTCTCCGTAAGTAAGGTTTCTAAGATACAGAGTCGGTTCTCTTATAGAGCTTCTCTTATATATGTCCTTATAGGCTCTACGTTACACCCTAGCCTATATTAACTTATTACTTAGCTAAGATCGACACTAGGTGTATTATTAGAAGTATTAGCTCTAGGGGTATTAATATCAAGGGAGCTGGGCAAGGGAACGGAAGGAGAGGCGGACGAGATATTAGCGTCGTCTACGATAGACTACTCTATTAGAGGAAGGACGACTTTCGGCTTGACTTGTCGAGTTAAAGGAAGAGGTCCGGCGAAGAGAGGTTGTGGACTTCGTCGTGTAAAGGCGGAAGTCGGGGAGGAAAAGGAGGGTATTAGCGGCGAAGTAGATATTAACTTCGCTATTAATAAAGGTTTTAATACTACTATTTATTAAACTATAAGGCTTAATATAAGCCTTTCCTATATTTAAGCTTCTAGGTCGTAACTACTTACAAGAGAATTAAAGGGAGGGGGATATTTACTGTCTTCCTAGACGCAAAGAAAAGAGTTATAAATAATATGACGCTTGCCCTAAAAAGACGGCAATCACAAGTAACTGACGTGTTATATATTAACACAAGACATATGATAATACTAAGTATTAACTTAGAATCTATAATTACAAAGGAAAGAAGGTAAGAAAAGAAGAGGTCTATATATAAGAGGTCGATATACTTAGTACTATAGTAATCTCAGTACGTCCCGATCGGGAAATACTAAGTGGAGCCGGTGGAAATGAGGCTCTAGGCATGGCCGATCGTCACAAGAAGAAGCCGCTTTGACTTATAAAGCTTAGTCTAACGTGGCTTTTAATACTAACGACTTGCGCGGTATCTTAAAGAAGGAAAACTGGCGCATAACCTCCCTTACGCCGGCTATTATAATATAGAGACCACTGACTCTAAGATAGCCGTTAGATGTCTACTAGTATACGCCTTCTCCCTCGCCTGTTTTACGTCGACTTAAGTCCCTTATACCCCCTCTTGTACTTAAAGACGTCTTTTCTGACATATGTCTTTATTATAGTAAGACCGGCTATTAGGCTAGTGACTGTCCTAAGCACTATAGAGACTAAGCTCTTAATAAGTCAATTTCTGAGTTAGGCGTCGGCGAGGACTTAGAGACTAACGAGCTTTTAAAAAAACTCTTAAGTTATAATAAAGACTTACACTTTAGTATAAGCTATAACTTATAAAAGGACTTGGCATTTAATTTTTGTGTTCTTATTAAAGGACGATAATTCTCAATTAGTATTAAATTAGGGAGGAATAGATTCTTTATTAAGATACTTATATATATTAATAGCGGAGTTAATATTTTTAGTACTATTAAAACCTCTTTTGTATACTGACTTGTTAAGTTATTTAATATTTCTTTTATATCCTTCCTTTAGTTAATTGTCTTAATTAGCTATAATAGTAAGAAAGGCAAGCTAATCGACGCGGTCGTCTTACTTACTTTAATAATTAATCGCCGGCGAATTAACTTCTCCTTCCTAGTGACTAACTTAGGAAACACTAACGTCCTAATTAGTCAGAAGTTCCTTAAGTATTACGACTTAAAGTAGTTATATATAAAGAACTGTAATTAACTAAAATAGTTATTAAATATGCCTGTTTAGCTGTACTTTAACTAACGAGTCTTTATTAATATTAACTATTCTGACAAATTAATCGTTAAGTCTTACTAGTTTAATACGGAATAAATGGATACTTTTATAAACATAAATGACTACTATTAAAGGCAAGCTAAGATTGCGGCACTTAACGACTCCTTTAAGTTAAAAGTCTCTCTACGACCTACCGCTAGCGTCTCGCCGACTCGACCCTCGAGCTTTATTAGAAAGGTTAAAGAGCGCTTACGTGTTATAAAAGATTAATTAAACCCCTCGACATCCTGTGATCTAAGATTATTACTTAAAGACAAAAACGCTTATAGAGCTCTTCTAATAAATTATTAACTAAAGGCGCTTATTATAGAGATCTTCCTTATATTAGTAGCGGCGATGTCTACGACGTACCTCTAATCGAGGAAAACTAAGAAGAATAAGGTGGAAACCTTTATAATATTAGTATATAAGATCGACTAAGAGTTAACTTGTCGCCGGCGACAGGCCTTAAACTAATTAAGTATTAAGCTTATATTAATAAACGGAGCCTTGACTTTAAAAGAGGCCTCAGAGGCTAAGTACACGTAAAATAACGAATTAATATACAAGAAGCTCTTTATAGAATACTAAGAATACGCTTCTCTCTTCTCTTAGCGAGCCTTTGACGAGTTATTAAAGTATTATTATTGTGTAAACTACTAGATCGAGCTTACTAAGGAGAACGACTTATCTTTTAAACCTCTCCGGCGTATAACTAAAGAATAGTTATTAGAAACTAAGCGGTATATTATTAATAACTTATATAAAGGCTTTATTAAGCCCTTTAGTACACTATATACGGCCCTTATTCTCTTCGCTAAGAAAGCTAATAACAGTCTCCGGCTATGCGTCAACTACTGGAAGCTAAATACCCTATTAAAGAAGGACTTATACTTAATCCCTTTAATTACTAAGATAATAGCACGCATTTATAAGGCGAATGTCTTTATAAAGCTTAATATTTAGTAAGCTTTTTATTGTATTCGCATGTCCCCTGAGAGTAAAAACTATACGACCTTTTATACTTAATATAATACTTATAAGTATAAGGTCCTTCCCTTTAGCCTTATAAATAGTCTAGCGACTTTCTAATAGTTTATTAATAATATCTTAATAAAATACTTAGACGACTTATACGCGGCTTATATAAACGATATCCTTATATATTCGTTAACCCCTAAGGAGCACGAGGTCCACGTTAAGAAGGCAATAGTAATATTGTAAGTATATAGACTTTAAGCCGACATTAAAAAGTCTGAGTTTAGTATATAAAAGACGAAGTTTCTAGGATTTATTATTAAAGTTAATAAGGTAAAAGTAGACTTAAAGAAGATTAGTGTAATTAAGGACTAATAATACACTAATAATATACGAGGTATATAAAGTTACTTTAGTTTCTGTAACTTTTATTACTAGTTTATTTAGGACTATAGTCGTATTATATGACCTTTTATAATACTTACTAAAAAGGACGTTCCTTTTAACTTTAATAACGCTTATAAAAACACTTAAGAAACTCTCTAGGAAGCCCTTAAGTCTGCGCTAGTTCTTTATTATTACGACCTTATTAAGTAAACACGGCTAGAGACTAACTCTTTTAATAAAGTCGTTACTAGGATTCTATTATAACTTTAAGAGGACGACACCTTTTACTTTATAAAATATTTTTCTAAGATTATAATAGATCTTGAGCTTAATTACTTAATTTATAATAAAGAGTTACTAGTGATTTTCTAGTTATTTAAGTAATATTAGCCGGAGCTCTTAAGTGCTTAAAAGAACGTCCTCGTTTATACAGACTATTAGGCCCTAAAGTACTTTATAACTACTAAGGACTTCACGGCTAAATAGGTTTAATAGGCTAAGTTCTTTATAGACTTTTATTTTACGATTATATATTATATTAAGACGGCTAATACGTTAACTAATACCTTATTTTAACAGGATTAAGACCTCACGACTGCAGAGGCACGGAAGCGGGCTATTTATAGTTAATAATTAATTCCGAATAACAAGATCAACTAGTGAGTCGCTGGCGACCTCTAACTCTCCGCCGTCAATCTTATAAACGCCTATATCGAAGTCGTGAAGACGATACCCCTAGCACTTATAGAGGCTATAATCCCGAATCGTGACGTTAAAACACGTGACAAGTTAGAGCTAGAACCCGAGCTTTATATAAGAGTACTAATTAACATAGAGACTCTTACTGTAAAGGAGTTAGACTTTAACTCTATAATAGCCTATAATATCGCAGAATACGACGTTATTAACTTAGTACTTTTAACTAATAAGTCTTCGCCTTTACTAGAACTTCTCTAATAAAAAGCTAAGGAATAGTTATTTGATTATAAGTTAGTAAACGACAATTTACTTTTCGAAGGCCGCTTAAAAGTGCCCTTAGAACCGCCGGAGCTTCGTACGACACTTATTCGCTATATATATTCTTAACTTTTAATAACACACGCGAGGATTAGAAAGATAAAGGCATTACTAAGTCGTAAATATTATTAGAATAGCCTTATTATAAACATAGCTCGATATGTAGTAAATTATAGTTGTTCTTAATAAAAAGCTTATAAGGATAAGACTCCCGGTTTCTTATACCCCTTATTAATCCTTACTCGGCTGTACTAATACTTTATAATAGATTTTACGAAGTTATTATTAAATAAGTAGGGCTATAACTTCGCTATAGTTATTATCGACCGCCTATTTAAGAAACCGGTCTCGATACCCCGTAATAATATAATTACTACTAAGGGTATAACTACTCTCTTCCTCGTTTATTAAACTCGTTATTTCAGTATACTAGATTTTATTATCTTAGACTAAGGGCCTTAGTTTGTCTCCTCCTTTTAGAAGGAGTATTATTATATTCTCAGAACTAAAGTAAAGCTTACGACAGCGTATAACTTAAACGTTAACGGCTAAATAAAAATAACGAACTAATATATTAAGTAGCGGCTTTGCCCTTTTTACTACTACTATTAAGATAATTAAAGTAACCTTTTACTAATTATAAATATCGCTTAATTAACGTTACTACACGAGTCTTTAGGCCGTCTATCTCCTTTCTAACTACTTAACGGCGTTAAGCCGAGGACTTCCTAAGATTTAATTAACTTAAAGCCTCTAATTACGGCGACAGAGAAGCTTAATCGCGAAGAAGCTTTATAAGTAGTATTATAAATAAAGGAAGTTATAGAAGTTATATAATTATCCCTAAAGGATTAGTAAGAGAAAATAGAACGACTAGCGAACTATAAGTGACGTGCCATCGACTAGGACGTAGGTGACTTAGTACTAGTCGACACTTAGAACTAGAATATCGACTAACCCTTAAAAAAGCTGTCTAATAAGTAGTACGGCTTTATTAAAGCAATCGCTAAAGAAGGAGAGAGTTAGAGAGTTAAGCTCCTAGAAGACTAGTAAATCTACCCCGTCTTTTAGTCGTACTTACTCCGTAAGTATATTAACAACCCTTTGCCTAAACAAGCTAGAACTACGCTAGCACTTATCTAATTACTACCTGAGTAAGACGAGTAGGAAATTAAAGGCATCCTTAGCTCTAAGGTTATACGAAATAAGCTATTTTATTATATTAAGTGACTAGGCGCTATAAAGTAATACTTATACTCAGATACTATAACAGCTTTGTAAGAGTTGCGGCCATTGCTCCCGGGCACCTTAAGCGAGGTTTGCCCCGTATTTAAATTTCTAGTACCTTCTCTTGAAATATTTATATCTTTACGATTCTCTTATAGAATATTTTCAAACTCGAAATGGAATCTCAGCTTTACTCTTCCTCTTGGCGAAAGGCACCTCAAAGCAAATGGAGTACTCCGGCGCGGTCAACAATACGATCTTTATAAAAAGCTAGAAATTCGGTTCCCGATATTAAGCGACAAACAGGTGTACCACGAACCACGATATAATGATGGATTCAAGCCAAATCATCTCGTACTTAACGAGAAGGGAAGGTAATAAAGCGAAACTTAATATCTAATCAATTGATTCGTCGAATTATTCGCTACGTAGCAAAAAATTAGTCGACTCGTTGGTTGTCTCGAGGTGGTTAAAGCTCACTTGAATATTTAAGCTTTAGTCCGTATAATCCGACGAGTATTACGTCGTGCAGGCTATTAAAGATATATAGCTTGTCTAAGGCCCTTTATCTCTCGGAAGCAAGTTAAAAAACGGCTTGACTTCGCGTTTTCGTATCACTAGTGAGGTACTTCGGATTAGGCAACAAGTCAACTAAATAGAGGGGATTAGAGGAAGGTTATTTGGAGTAATAAGTGTATATTCGAGCTTAGAAAGATTAGTCGGATCTAGGTTACTCGAAGGGTCAATGAAAAGCGCTGTCCTAATTCTATTAAATCCGTTTATTAATTAGGACGAGTATTAGTAATAATTTAGGGAGCTCTTAGTTAGGATTAGAAATCGAAATTAGTCTTTTTAGAGAAGAAACTAGAGGCAAAGGGAATTAACTTAAAAGCTTATCTTTATTAAGTACTCGAACCGGTTGTTTTCCCAAAGTTTAATAAACTAGGACTTGAGTATATCTTTATAAAAGACGGAGCTAAGGTTCATTTAGGATATGCTCGACTACCTCGACTCGAGCACGGCATTCGAGGGTTTAATTGGCCTCCTTCTTCACCTGATTTAAACCCAATTAAAAAGGTCTGGCGATAAATAAAAGAAGAGCTAAAGAAATTGCTGTTTATGCCGACTTCTCTCGACGAGTTAAAAGTAAAGATCTAAAAGCTTTGGGACTAAGTCGATCCACGTGACTTTTGGCCTTAAACTAAGAGATTGACTTGTAAGTTAGAGGATAGAGGATGTAATTAAAGTAAAGGGTTTAGCTACTGTTCACTAAAATACTATTTCAATTTCGAGTTAATTTTATTAATTTTTAATTGTGTTGTTATTTCTTAAATATTGAGTCTAATTTTAATGGGGCTCGCTTAAGGTGCCCGGGAGCAATGGCCGCAACTCTTATATAATTAAACGGTTCTACTTAAAGTATCCTAACGCTAAAGGCCCGCTAAGAGCTCTCTTAAAGTAACTAGAGGCTTATAACGCTAGTATCAACGACTACAATGACTTAAAAGACGATGCGGTTATAACTACAATTACGCGGTTATAACTACAATTACGTAGACGCAGTTTTTTAGGGGGGGGGGGGGGGGGGGGGGGGGGGGGGTAATGTTATGACTTATAATACGCCTTGTATTTTAACTAACATAAGCTCGTAGCATCGCTGGTTATACGACGGCGTTAAGCCTAATAGGGAAGACTAAGTGGCGAGTATGCGACATATAAATGAATGGCCCCTGACTGCGTTAGGCCCTATTAAGAGGGTCCTTCGTGTATTTATACTCGAGCTCTCCCTTATAGAGAGCCCTCCTTTTCTCCTTGTCTTTTCTTCTTGATTCTGAGCGTAGTTTAGGCCTAAATACAAAGCTAGAGTCAACTCGCCGTATCAACCTCTTGCCAGCCGTAACAATTAATCTATTATCCCTTAAACCAGCGTGAGAAATGATTTGATTTGATTTGATTAGACCCCTCTAATCAAATCAAATCAAAGCTAATTAGATTATAATTAATTATAATTAATTATTTCTCGCTTAAGGTATTGCCGATATTTGCCGATATTTACCGATGATAATAATAATAAAGAAACATAATTACTAAGAGATTATTATGCTTTTAAATAATCTCTAGATCTTATAAATACTAATTATAAAATATTTGTTATACTTATATATAGTAATATTAGAGTTCTTTTACTAATTTTAGCTATTTAAAACCCTTTTATATAAGAAATTATAAGACTTTGATTAGCTTTGATTATAATTTAAATGAAATCAAATCAAATCAAATCAATATAAAGCTTAAACTACCTCGCTTAAACTCGCTTGTATATTCTAGGCTCAAATCAGCTAGAAATAAGCTCAAACAAGCCACATACGCCTAATATAGAGCTCCGACTTCTACAGGTTACAGCCATAGAATCTAGGGCTTCTGATACACGGCTTTCTTAGGCTAAAACAGTGGCTGTACAATGCCCAGGGCTTTACGTCTCAAACTACCGGAAGCTTTGATTTCCGGTTTTGCACTACGGAAGCTTTAATTCCCGGTTTTACCTTACGGCTCGCAAGCCAAAGCCTAATTAGGCTATATAAGCGAATACACACGTGATTAGCTAGAGTAGTTATATAGACCTAGAAATCCCCTCTACAATAGAATCATCATTATTCACACCAAGTATCACTTCTATTTTACAATCAATAATAAAAAATTATAATCAAATCAAATCAAATCAAGTCTAATTTGATTATAATTAATTATAATTAATTAGTTTGATTATTTTTTTCTCACGCTGCGTTAAACTATTATTTTTAAATCTTAAATCCTTATCTTCAAATTCCCTTTGTCCCTTAAACTATTGTCCTTTTTATACACTGTCCCTTAAACTATTATCCCTCAAACTATTGTCCCTAAATCTATAGTGCCTTAATCTATTATCCTAACTAGCTCGTTCATTTTTCGAGCTTGTAGTGTGAGCGGATCTCTAGTTTAGTAACTAGCCTTAGTATAATAGAACGGAGCCCTACTAAAATTACCTGCTCCTTAAAGCTTCAGCGTTATCCATTTGCTTCTTCTCTTTACATCGCTATAAGAGATAATATTACTAGAAATTACACTTTAAAGAATTAACTCTAAACACTTCTTTAAACCTAGATATATATAATAGAAGTCCTCGTTACTAATAGATACTCTGCGTGCTTACTTAAAAGGAATTCTGTAATATCGCCAGTAGACAAGTCGACTAAGCCCTTATAAATAGCTTCGTAACTTCTACGGTATTATTAATCGCTGAGACCGACCGATTCGAAGCACTACGTACTGCCGCGATTCTCTCGTTAATAACTAACTACTAAACACGTAACAATGTTAGCTCTCTGAGCCTTAAGCGCAGCGCCATATACTTCTACTTACAATGTAGGTCACACTACCAGGTAATACTACCCAAAGTTCCCCAGTACCGGGGGTCTGGTCTTACTTACACCAAACTACTAGGTAATGCTACCAGGTAATACTACCCGGAGTTTCCCCGAGTCTGGAACCGGGAATGGCTATGTTTACCCCAGGTCCGAGGGGTTCGAGTCCACTCTAAGCGCCGAGGCAGAAGTAGCGGCTTACCCCACCATCTCAATCATCATCGCAAGAAGCGCTCCCGAAACACCTTTCCCGCGCAATCCGAGGCCGCCAGAACCGGGAACTGATGATGAATAGGTAATACTACCAGGTAGTACTACCCCAGAATCCAGCATTTCTAGGAACCGGAGCAAGCACTCAGCCTGGACAAAGAGATCGGAAAGATCGGCCTGCGAAGTAGTGAAAGTTGTTGGAAGCGGTTCTGTCAAATTCGAGGCACTCCAATCTTCAGGCCTTGAGGCAATCGAAATGAGATTGTCATTTACATTGACTGAATACATATCAAAATCAGAACTTCAGGAGAGCATGTGCAGCTACCGTCCCGGCCATAAATTTGCTAGATATTGGTAGAGAAACATGTCTGGCTTGTTCTTTCTGGAGTCGTGGTCCAGGGTCAGTCGTCTAGGATCGAATCTGTTGGACAAGCCTTCAAGAACTCGGTGTTCCTACTGTTTAAGAAATCGAACTTCAGTTTGGTACCATTAGCGACAGTCGAAGTCGAAAATGAAGGGTCGTATGGTGGCCCTTAATCGCGTCTCGCTTAAGTGGGAGACGTTTCCTATGACCGACCAATCGTGAAAGCTTCTACAAGTAATACTGCCCAGACAGTTCCCAGAAACAGAAACTAGTCATACTTAGACCATACCAAGTAATGCTACCAGGTACTACTACCCCGACGTCACCAGAACCGATCATGCATAGATAATTTTACCAGGTACTAGTACCCCAACGCCCCTAAAACCGGGGGCTGGTCATGCGTACGTAATGCTACTAGGAAAGGGAACAAGCAAAGCAAATGGAGAAGGGATAGTTGAACTCAGCCTGGACGAAGAGATCGGAAAGATCGATCCGCGAAGGAGTGAAAGTTGTTGGAAGCAGTTCATTAGCTGATTGTACGTATTTGCAGGCTCCCACTCTTGTTGTGTGGTGTTGGGTTCAGCCCATCCACAATATGCGAAAAATCAAGTTCGCAAATCTTGCTGTCAATTTGGCTAGCGTAACCCAGGTAAGGAATCCAAGGGTGTTCGGTAAGTGTGTGGGGTTCAAAGAGTGCGTAGATCAAAGAGGATAATGCAAGACGACGACAACAAAGAGCATTCGCGGAAGTTGATATTGAAGGAGAATCTCGATCAACGCCTTTGGCTGTGACGGAATTTGAGGTTAGTTGTGAAGTTGTAGATATATCGGAGAAAAGTGAACTCGACTTGTCGCCAAACGCATCAGAAGCGTCGAATCAACTCCGCAGATCTCCAAACTCCAGAGATAAGGTATTTGGGCCTCTTTGAATCGATATAAAGTCTGCGACGCGAATCTGGTCTTGTGGTGGAGGTTGACAATTGTTTGTTGTTGTTGTTGATGTTGAAGAAAAGAGACGAGACTGCTGCGAAAGCTCAGAATGGTGGGGCGCAGTACGGAAGGTACATGTGCGCTCGTGCAACCTGTCAACAGAGCAGGTCACGGGTCAGATCACCCATCATTCAGACAAATTGGTAGTAGAAGAGTTGCTGTTCTAAGACTGTAACTACAGGTGCAATAGGCAGAAGTAGGCAACAAAGGAAACAGACGAGTCAATCATCATGTGATAGAGTCCCGTGACTCATGGCAAGAGAGTACCAAAGAGGTGAAAACAGCTCACCGTATTCTAACACAAAGTACGCAAGGTACCTCTATAAGTTACCTTACCTCACATCCCATTTCACGTCTCACGCTCCTTCTCAATCTGACCCAACTTAAAAGTTATACCTACTTCCAAGCATTCTCTTAGTTGCTCTCGGTGATAGTTTCTCTATACTGGCATTCTGGATGCAATTTCACATCTCGATGTGTTGGCGGAGCTAACTCCGCACCCCAGCAGGGAAGTACTATGAGCGGAGGTTACGTCCGGGCGTCATCGCCATGCACGATATGAAAAGAAAAACGGGCAATCTCTGCAGGGTAGGAATTGGAGTCTACTTCATGCTTTTTAATTACAGCAGAGCTCCTTATTTAGACATGTTTCCTGCAAGTTTCATGTTGGTTAATATTCTGTCACGCAAGATACCTCCGGCATGGTTGAGATCCGAACTATCGTCGTAATGGGCGCCACAGGTAAGCACATCTCACCTCATCCATCAAATTTCCCATTGCTGACTCCAATCTAAGCTGCCAAGGACGAGGTGTAATCGATGCACTATCTTTTACAAAGGAAGACATCGAATATCGCATCCGACAGTTGACACGCTCCCGCACCAGCAAACTTGCGCAGTGCTTCAATTATGATTGGCCCCAGCTCTCACTCGTCCAATGGACAGTAGACGACGTCTCTTCTCTTGAGAAATGTTTCGAGGATGCTACGGCGCCTTCATCGACTCGGGTGTTCTCTCCCACACACGAAACACCGGTCAAAGAATGGACAAGGACTGAGCTCGCGCTTGGCGAGCGGTTTGTTTTGGGGATGAGGACGAGAGGACGACGAAAGATGACCCGGAAGAGGAAGGGGTCATACAACAAAGAAATGTAGGCAATGCTCAACCATTTGACGTCACGTCACTCCCCGTGGATGTTCGTATAGATCTCGAACGTGGATTGAGAGTAACCAAACATGTCAGAGGTTGCGACCCCGCACTCAGAGCAGGAGCCAGCTTCTTAGGGGGAAGCTGATTACAAAGTACAGCACCAGCAGAATCTCTGACGATGACATAATGCAAAGAATTTTACAGTACTTGACGATGGAGATGGTATTTCTTTGAAGTTGGTCTTTTACAGTGTGACAAATGAGTAGAGTAGAGTAGAGTAGTAGACGCTACTCTACTCTACTCTAGTATAAATAATCTACTACTCTAACTCTACTCTACTCTACTCTACTACTCTAGAGTAGTACTCAAGTAGTAGTTACGTAACCTTAATCTAGCTGAAATCAGACTAGAAAGCGAGAGCATTACCTAAAAGTAGCTTAGCTTTAGCTTGTCTTGCGTAAAACCTTCGAGTATGAACACGTACCTAGAGAAAAATATATAAAATAACTTTATAACTAAGTACTTTATAAGTAAAGTATCTTGCTAATTATATTATAATTTAATATTAGTTTAAATCTAAACGTCTTTATTAAACAGGTTTACTACTCTACTACTCTAATTCTACTCTAGAGTAGTCAAAAAACGGACTACTCTAATTCTACTCTACTCTACTCTACTACTCAAGTAACTACTTGAGTATTAGAGTAGAAATTTGTCACACTGGTCTTTTAGAAACGTCATGTGGAATCACGTCCGCATACTTCCGTACACCATACAACAAACAAGGCTGGGAGCATTATTCGAGATCATTTTCAATTGTCTCAAGTACCTCACACTTCAGTAAAGAAATTGAATTCTTCTCACGTCCCACTAACTGTTAAAGATACATGAGCCGGTCATGACAGACTCATCCCCGGGATGCTAATGTGAACCCACCCTGCTCCATCTGTGCCCCAAGGGCCACTGAAGGAAGCCCTTGCATAGGGAACGGTGAAAAGAGAGGATGATCGTTCGACGAGAGCACCGGTTGTATGCGCTGCAGCAATTGCAAGATACCGATGTCAGGCGAGAACTGGTCCGGCGAAGCAGATGACGAGCTTGTCACGTCTCTCAAGTATTCGCCGTACCCGTTGAAGGAAACCTGAACGCCCCAGTGATGTGTGAGGTATCGGAGAGCATCAATGGCTCGGAAGGCGAATGCGTGGCATCTGGTCATTTCTTCGAGATCTGAGATCGACTGGAGGAGTTTGCCGCGCACATTAGGGTCTGAAGGATCGGTTTTGACCGTGACGAGATGGATAATGGCTGAGACTAAGACGAAGTAGGGCACGAAGGAGGGGGTGAGGCGCAGACTGTAAAGATCTGAGTAGGATCTCACTAAACCAGTTATTGCATCGGCAGCCTGATTGCATATATCTTGGGGTAACACAGAGGATGTGTTGATTTTCAAATTGATGAATGGTTGAAATAGAAGGAGCGTGGCGGAGTGATAGAATAGACTGTCGCTTGAGCGTGAGCACTGTTCAACTTGTCTACGTGAGAGGCTTACTGTGCAAATAGTACCGCTGGGGTGAAGTTTTGTCCGAGTCGAAGGCTTTCGGGTATTGTATCATACCAGTGGATATAGCCATTGTAAATGTCAATCAATGCTACAGCAGTGACTTCCGAGCCTGGACTGTATAGAGTGTACAGCGCTTGGTGAACTCTCTCCGAGAGGTCACAAAATGTCTTGTAGACCGTTCTGAGATTTGATGGTTGAGAGAAATGCTGGTCCAGTGGTGCCCCTTGGTCGACGACGTCAGTGCTTTATGTCTAGGTAGAAAGGAATCTCATGACGCCTCTTACCATCATCCGTGTAAGGAACCCATAAAGCTTCCTCTATGTGCTGGATGATCGCCGGTTTTGCTGGAAGTTTGATATGCTTCGAAAGGTGAGGTAGAGAACCGGTACACAGCGAAAGCATCCTATGGCGAAGTGATCAGATTTCCAACAAGGAACGTTCAGTTAGCGAGGGTACTTTTGACTTACTCGTTCAATGATAATGCGCCCCAGAATGTCGCTTCATAAACTGCTTTCTCAGCATCACCATCTTCGTCACCGCCGTATATGATATCCTGATGCAAACTCATCTCAACAGCGAGGCGAATTGACTGGCCTGATAAAAAGCTGCTTCGGGTAATACGGCCACAGCTAGCTTCACGAATTGACATTACCCCAAGCGCTTGAACAGTAGTCAATTCATGATGATCGGTATCTGCGTTCATAAGTCTCCAGGCTTCTGCAAAGAAAGCGTCTCCTGCCGTTGTTCCATCTCCCGGGTTACACAACATTTGGGGTCTATCCGAGAAGCGACAAGCGAGTGATAGAATGGCGTTGACCAGCAAAGGAGAGCAGTACCTCCAAAGCCCCTTTCTGTAGTCTTCCATGAAATGTTCCTTGCTGACCGTGGCAAAGATGGGATACTCCCAACAGAAGTACAGTGCAAGTAGATGCTCTACCAATGCGACGTCATTCGTCACTCTAGTCCATGATTGATTGTTATGCTTTGGACCGTGATGGCTCAAAAGGCCGTACGAGTCTTTTTGGTCGCCAAGGAGCATCTGCTGACCGTAGTCTATTGCCCATTCACCGCGGCCTTGGATTGGTGTATGTTTGTGCCAATCACCGAAGACTGATGGCGAATTAGATGCATTGGGCCGGCTGGTTGTTGGTGTCGACTCGCCCGAATGTTTCAAGCTATCGTAAGAAACTGGATTTGAGGCTGGGGACACTGAGGCGCTCTCAAGCCTTCTTGAGATATCTTCAAGTGCCTCCCCATTTCGCAGTTGACCGAGGATATCCACGGCTGTGTCATTTAAAACTAGTGCATCAAGGACTCTCTTGCTGTGCCGTTGGTTGTCGCGCAGCCGTTTGATCTCTAATCTCATGGCTTCCTTGGATTGTCTTACGGGTATATCATAGCTGCACTCTGCAACATCTTGAGAAATGCATCTCGTACACGGCATTCGCCCATCACACTGAAAATATCAAGCTCTATGAGTTAAGCTCAATGCGGTGAAAGCTTACGTACCTTGGCTTTCCTTTTCCTGCATTCTACGCATGCGTTTGGTGTAACAAATCCTATTCCTCGGCGTCTCCTTAAAGTACTCTCATCCATGACAGTTTCTCACTGATATTTCACTTGTCTGTAGTGTGCTAAATACTAGCCAGACAGAGATCAATAGGAAAGGCTTTCTGTAGAGTGTTAAGCTTCTATCGCGGTTGCAAGTGTAGTGAGTGTGGTGTGAGTGGTATGAGGAAGAAGCGTGTATCCCGCATACTTCTTGAAGTATGCAGGGTGACGTCTCGTCGATTATCTAATGCAGTCATGGGATAAATAAATGCACCCTTAGGGGTTCTGGAATACAGGGCTGAGTTGGGGTTTTGTACCAATGACAGAGCTTGTACCACCGATTTGTATGTGGGACTTAATTGAAGTAACCCAATACTTATTTATCCTACAGTAATAAGTAAAATCTGGGTCGTCCAGCACAGACAGAAAAGGTTAGATTATTACCCTTGATAAGAAGTAAAGTACTTGGCACATGCCCGAAATAATGTGCACTCGCAGTCTGAGCGCGATTCTAGAGTTTTCTACCTGACAGGGCTTTTTACAAGGGTACTAGCCAATCATGAAGTAATACTGATCCGCCACATTCCTAAATTCCTGGAGTTGACAGAGCTATGCACAGACTAGAATTGTACATTAATTACCCATCGTACATACGAAGTAAGTACCTTCCGTAGTACGGAGGTGCCTCCGCTTTCTTATCAAAAGAAATGAATCACCAAATGATCTCTTGAGATGGTTTCTCATACCGTTCTGCGGGACTCCTTCCTACTGGTCTAATTATATCAGTGGCGTATACCAGGGATACATGATTCCGTGATGCAGGACTTCTACTTTGAAGCAACTTTTGATTGAGTGCAGTGGTACGAAAGGTACGTACTGAAGTACCTTACGTACTGTAAACGAGTACTGTCGTCTCCCATCACTTACTATCGTATCAAGGATAATAATCTGACCTTTTTTGTTGTGCTGAATGACCCAGATTTTACTTGTTACGGAAGGGAGAGAATAAACCAGATTGGTTCATTGGTTGACACCCTTGGTAAAGTGGAATATTCTAGTATACCGCACAGACGCTAAAGGTCAGACTGTTCTAACATGTACGTTACGTAACGTACAGTACCTTTCGTACTATTCCCCCTCCCCCACCCCCCGGCTTGAATGTTAAATGTGAAATTTTGCGGGCTACAGACCTAGTACGAGCCAGAAATAGGTCTATTGTAAACGCAAGGGTGGCTTTAGAAGGTTCGAGAGACACCTGAGCCCTGCTCAAGACTGAAAATCTATTGAATTATTGGATAGACACCCCTAGCAACTACCCACACGAGGCCCAGTTTTCTTCACATTTATCAAGCCGGGGGGGCCGGGGGGATGGCTGCGCGTGACCCATCGTGCACCGGAGATACCTCCGGATGAGACTCGAGGCGTTCGAGCCGAGAAAGTGATCAGCCAATAATCTATAACATGTCCATACCGCAAACAACCACCGTCAGCCAAAAGGCAGCGCCTAAGAATTCGATCGAGGCGCTTCGGGAACCAAAGTTGCTTTATTGCAGCTATCGCTCTATCCTCGTATTAGAGTAAGATCGAAAGGCCATGCAAGCAAATTTCGTGGTAGGGGGAAATACCCCCCCCCCCCCCCCAAAAAAAACAAACAAACGTTAAACCTCAAGAAATCTGGACCACGTGTGGATAGTCTTCTAGGGGGTTTATCCAATACTTCGGCGTATATTCAGCCTCGGACAAGGGCAACAGCGCCTCTCGAACCTTCTACAGCCACCCTTGCTTTTACAATTAACCAGAATTTGACTCGTGCTTCAAGGCGAAAAGGCTATATTCAGGGTTTTTATCTAGTCAGAGTAGGCGCTCTACGCCTTTGGCCCACAAAAGTTCACGTTTAACGTTTGTTTAGGGGGGGGAGGGAGAGTATACTTCTACTATTCCCCCCCCCCCCCCCCCCCCCCCCCCCCCCCCCCCCCCCCCGGCTTGAATGTTAAATGTGAACTTTTGCGGGCTACAGACCT
>MU270551.1:31787-82943 GCA_021432625.1 Leptodontidium sp. 2 PMI_412 | reverse complement strand
CCTCCTTCAATTACGTCTAAGATATAGTTGAAGAAAAATCTGTAGTTAAGATTATATAGAGCTAGTTGTAGAGCCTTCGATTTTGGTGTGCGGATAATTACGTACACCGGGAGCCCCCTTGATTTGACCCCACTTTTTGCCCCTTTTATTCTTGCACTAGTATACTAGTATACGGTTAGTATATTGGAATATCAAAAATCCTTAGCCTATATCACTCCGTATTTCTGAGGACGGTCCCATATCACTTAGTATTTTTGAAAATGGTCCCATATCACTGAAGTGGGGAATATCAATTATACTGCAGATACTATTGCGAACACTGTCAGGGAAACGAGCTTGGTAAGCGCAGGGTTGATAAGCCCCCAACACGACCATTCAGCCTCAGGGCCGGTCCGCGCCGCACATCTTTCGATCTAACAAGAAATTTTACCATGCTAGCTCAACAGTCACTTCCAGACAATCTTGATGGCTTTTGGGGGCAGGGGACGCCTCCTATTCTGGCTCCCACACCTGCCACAGTGTTCACCCATCTCAGCCCCCACGTCTGTGATGACCATCAATTCAATTTGGGGTATGCTCACAGTAAATAGTCCATCCATTATCTGCTCTTCCCTCTCCTTTCACAAGGTTCATTCCTTCCCTTTTCTGCCACATCCGCGCATATTTCACTCCTTCCCTCTCGAATGGTCTCGTCATTCATATCCGCATTCTTGTCATGGACACCGTTGAAATATATGCAATCTGCATTGGCAGCATCTTTGCCATATTCTTCGTCCTTACCTTTCGTCCATACATCTGGCAATTTGCAGAATATGTCGTTCTCTTCCTCTGCAAGGCCCTGACCTATCCCCGGATCCTCGACCGTCACTCATTACTTGGGCCATGGATGCCAGCAGGTCTCATTGTGCAGACAGCATATATCTCCGCCAATGTCTGCTGCCTCGAGTTTTGGAAGTTGACTGCCACGAAGGTAGGCCTCCGCGCCGCGAATCTGGCCTTGGTCAATATGATGCCGCTCTTCCTTGGAACTCATCTTAGCTTCCTTGCAGATCGATTTGGTGTCTCCCTGAAGACGTTTCGGATGGTTCATCGATCGACAGGAGTAATGTCGTTCGCCCTTGTGCTTTGCCACGTCCTTGTCGTGGCCGCTCGTGGAGCTGGGACTTTCTCTTCAAGCGTGCCAGAGAGCCTCTATGGACTGATCGTAATGTTTCTGATCCCCTAATAAATCACAATACAAACGACTAACACTCACAGGGTGGTTCAGCCTTGTGTTTGCTCCTCCTCCTCTCGATACCTATCCTCCGCCGCCCGTCGTACGAGTTGTTCCTCCGTATTCATCAAAGTCTGGCTCTACTTGTGATGTACTCCACCTTGCGGCATCTCATGCTCACATCCAAGTTTCCTTGGTTGTTCGTATATATTTTTGCTGGTATATGCGCAGCCCTATTCGTCTTTCAACTGGGTACCGCTGTCTTTCGGAACAAGGCCTGGGGCCATTCTTTTTCGCAAGCTTACATCACTCGCGTTAACGATACCGTCAGGATTCGGATCGTGGCGTCTCGGCCGGTAGAGGTTAAAGCAGGTCAGTACATCAACATTTGGATCCCCTACGTCAGCTGGTACATCCTGCAGAGTCATCCCTTTGTAGTCACCAATTGGGTCGAGGGCAAGCAAGGCACTCTGGACCTCTTCATCCAACCACGGAGAGGCTTTACGCGTGATCTATTCAGACACGGGACCACCGATGAGCGAGACATCATACCCCGGCTTGTGTTATTCAGCGGACCACACGGCATCAGCATACCAGTCGTGAAGTACGAGACCGTTCTCATGGTCGCAACTGCCTTCGGTATTGCCGCGCTAGTGTCCTACCTCCGCAAACTGACCCATAGCTATCAAACTTGCAAAACTCGCACGAGACGAGTTCATTTGGTGTGGCAACTTCAAAGTCTTGGTAAAATCCTTTTGTCAACGCGTGATAAGAGCTAACGACCGTTAGACATTGCCTTGGTTGGGAAGTCCCTCTGGAAAGACGCTGTGGACGAAGTTACTCTGGACGATAGTTATGTGAGTAAAGCAGCTTTTCGAACGCTTACCCAACTGAACTTGGTATAGTTCCTCAGTATCTCGATTTACGTGGATTCTCCGGGTGTGTTCAAAGCGCCCTTTGGCAAGCGTGCAACTATCTATCCAGGTACGGCGGATATTGAACGGATCCTGCAAGACGAGGTGACTGGGAACTATATTCAGAAACTGCACGTAGCGCCAGAGGAACGAGGCAAGATACTTGTTATGGGTAAAGACATCCATCCTACTTCATTGCAGTTAAGTAGATACTGATACCTGTAGTTTCCGGGACCGGCGAGCTCCGAGGTCAGCTTCGGGCTCTTGTTCGTCCGCACCTAGATCATGGAGTTCAATTACAGGAGCTGGAATTTCAACCGGAGTAACTAATGGATGAATTTATAGTTATGGGGGGACTATTTACTTGGATTGCTGCCGATAACTATGTTGGCGATGTCACTCGAGCATCTCTTATTTGTGATTAGGTCCCTTCTTAAACAATGTGATATATCAGAATTTGCAGCATACACTCTTGGGCTTCGACTGGAAGGACGAGGATCTGAATGGATGATGCACAGTTTAACGTCCGTCCCTGCGTGGCGAGAATCAGTTGGAGATTGGAAAGAAGAAGTGATAGCAGCATGCTTGATTGTAGAAGCTGGCTGTCTAGGTGTTCTTATATAGACAAGAGACCGTAGCTGCCTAGTAGGCAGCCACGGGTAATCTGGGATCCAACAGTTTTCCGCTACGTAGGGATGGGCGTTAGACAGCCAGCTTCTACAATCAAGCATGCTACTATCACTTCTTCTTCTGATCTCTGACTGTTTCTCGCTACGTAGGGACGGACGTTATCAGAATTTGCAGCATCTACTCTTTTTAGCATAAGACGACACAGTAGATTATGTCTCCCTATCACTTGTATCTTAAATGGATTAGATAGCTAGGGGTTGATCCTGGGACTTTGAACTTTTAACAAATAAGATAACTTAACTATTTATATTATTTGACATACTAAGCTGTATATTGATCCTAGATATTGTTGTACTCCGTCTCTGTTTTCAGTAGAAAGTATCATAAGCTAGCTCTGCCCTCGTGGATTCATGCATTTGTTCTCGCTCCTTACACGACACCTGGCCCTAGGGTCATAACTGGTTGAGTCATCGTAGACGGCTGACAAACTCTATAATCTCCATTACACGGGTCCAGCAAAATCTCTTCGTAATTTGTTGACATAGCGGGCGTAATTGAAGATGACGTTGGAATAGTGGTAGAAGTGCCTGTTCGACTGACCGTGGTCAAGCAGCCCATGTCCCAATATGTTTGTGGCCCCTTCTCTTGTAATTTGTAAGATATCGGATTGGAAAACAGAAAACAATATTTTCCTGGTAAGTCGCAAGCGAAGCCCTTACAGGCATGGTCATTGTTGCAACTCATGGCACATTGCGGAATATCAGCGTATGTAGCTGTAAAGTTCTTTATGGAGGTGGTGTTGATGTTGATCGTTTCTCCACAGACTAAGGAGGACGAGACATTGTAAGAGGCATGGGAGCAATGCAGAAGAGCTCCTAGAATCCACAGTTTGTTCATTGTCTCCGAATTTTTCCTTTGATCACCGACGAACAGTCGAGGCTGAGGTTTACATAACAAACACTATCCAGGGGGAGTATCGTAGTTATACGATGCCGTAGATGAGCCAGAAGCGAATGAGCCTCGTCTGCAACCGCTTGTGGCTGGATCTGACGACGTATATTTATGGCACCATTCTTCTTGCAAAGAGAGAGAGGCCAAAAAGGGCTCATCTAAAAAGTCGTCAGTTATAGGAGGCCTATACTTCTGAAGTCCAAAACCGGCTCCAGCCAAATTCTCGAGAACCTGTCATGGTCGAGGAGACATGATATAAGTGTGCATGTTTTATGGCGACGTAACACAATCCTAACTTCTCGATCACACTTCATTGAAAACCAACATGCCTTGGAAGTTATTTTTATTTTTGCTTAGCAGTGCCAGTTGCCACCTATTCGTGGGAAACCCGCCTCCTCTTCGTTGGCACCAAGACATTACTCTCCTCATAATGCCACTGAATGGGGACCCTAATGCGTTTCCACCGATTGGTCAGCAGCCATTCCCCTGTAAGGGTTTCCACACGGATCTTGATGGACCGGGAGGAGATCCAGTGGCAAGCTGGACTGCAGGGCAAAATGTGACTTTCTCGTACGTTGTACAGTGTAATCGTGTTCTGACGCTGACTGTGAAAGACTCTTCGATAGCACGAATACCACAGGCGTTACTATGCACAATCCAGGAGCAGCTCACTCTGGAGGCTCATGCCAAGTAGCTCTCTCCTACGATAAGGGCAAAACCTGGGTCGTTGTTCAGACGTGGGAAGGAAATTGCCCTCGTGTCCAAACCCCCGGTACGGTCACAAATATCTATGATGTAGACCAAAACTATACATTCTCAATTCCGGAAGATTTCCCGACTGGACATCGCGTGATATTTGCCTGGTAAGTCACGGTAACTTGTTATACTCCAGACTTACTCAACTATATAGGGTATGGATAAATGCAACTGGAAACCGTGAATACTACATGTCTTGTAGCTCGGTTAACATTTCAGGATCTGGTCCCGTAACAACAACCACACCAGCAGGCCCTCCTCTCCTTGTCGCGAATCTTGATCCTATGAAAAAAGAGTGCTATACAAAAGAGGAGACTTCAGTGATATATCCTCAAAAATATGTCGCAGGAACACCTGTATATCAGGCAGCTGTCGCTTTAGGATTAGAATGTTTTCCCGGCCCCAATCCGGATGCATGTGGCTCAGATAGCATGACATATGTAGGGTGATCAAGAAATGCAGTACCCACAAATTTGATATCTTGAACAAAATTGTCTTTCACTCGTCGTTTGATTCGAGTTGGAAATGAGTGAGACTTGATGAACTTATTGACTGACCAGGACTGTAAGTTAGTCGGCAAAATGGCTGGCAGCTCCAATTGGAGCCCAGAGTTTGCACTCACTCCACTGGCCGATACGCATAAGTAAAATCAATCTAGGCCTCCACACGGCAATATAACTTAAGCAAAACTCCACTTTTATTGGATTTCGCTGCTGGGCAATGTTCAACTACTTTCCTGGGATAATTGCCAGCTTACCTGTGCACTGGTGAAGTCAATTTGCATTCATCAATCTTCCAATTATCTACATCTTGATCAATCTTTTCATGAATTGTTTATATGAAATACCAGCTGGCTTTAGTGCGACCAACACTGAGATCGGCTAGGTTGAGGAAGGCAGCTATGGACAGATCGAGAGAGAAGCCCTCGCAGCCCTCACACTTGTCTGCAACAATTGCTGAGGTGGTCCTACCTGTCGTAATACAGGTAATCATGATCGTCCTGTTGCAATATGGGTTATCGTTGGCTTTGGTGCCAATGAGGCTGGGTGCAAGGGCCACCACATTCTGAGTATAGCCATCACTGGTCATCCCGCACGCCCCGAGACCAGCTTCAAACCAAGTCATGTCACCCTCACAGGGTCTTTCCAGCGTGCACTGCTCGCTAGAGGTGGTATCTGGCCGCGGAGATGAAGTAGCCTCTGAGGCGAATATGACATCCGCCGATACGGAATTGATTGGGGCTAGGTCTTGTATAGGATTACTCGGCATTGTTGAAAATTTGGCCACAGGGGCAGACCAGGAAAGCGAAGAGGAAGGAAGTGAAGCCAAGGAAGACGATGAATTCTTAGAGGCCTGGAAAATAGTCAGATCATGTAACATCATCAGAAATACCCCTTATACCCAGATCATGCCTGTAGTTGCCCCACAAGTGTGATTGATCGAGATATTCCGCGATTGTCGATCAGGGTATGCTCTGCTGAAGGCGAGGGTGATAATGAGGATCAGTGAAGTGGACCGCATCTTCTAAGTGTTACGTGACCGTCGAGGTTTCGGAATTGCAGTACCGGGCTAATCTGTTTGAATTTTGTTGCAATGATCTGACGGATGTCGGACAGTAGAAGGCGAATTGGGGTGCGGCCAGGCATTTTAGGTGACTTACTTGTCTTTACTGAGGTCCATATCTGGACACTTACGGCTGGGCATCTTGCGCGGTCAAATCCTCAAAGATGCCGCTGCCGACTGTCATCATACAGTGAAGCCAATTCTTGCCTGTTTTGCGGCTCACGAGAGGACGAAGAATTAAGAGTCTACAGACCAGGAACAAGTCATGTAACAGAGCCGTTCCCGTGTGGCAACTAATGGTAGCCCTCAATCATCAGGTTCCGTAGCAAGACAGGCCGAGAAAGGATAATATGTTGAAGTAATGTAGACCGATCTCATCATGATTGTCCCTGCTGCCAATGATATTTCTCCTCATCAACGAATTAAGGAAACCAAATCTGAACTCGATATAGTTCGAGATATATCGCCAGCGTCTATCTACACCACCACGGAATGGCAATAAGAAATGTCATCCCTCCACCCCTCTATATTGATTCACTCAGATTTCTCATTATCCAAACGCCTAGTACTCAGATAGCTGAGACGTCGCCATCAATCTTGACATACTTGAGCTGCCTCAGCTTTAATTCTTCAGTCAGGGCAAATGTGACCGCTTCTTCTTTCGAAGGAAAGGCACCGACGCGATAGAGTACTATGAAATATCCATCCTCTGACTTCCCCCGTACTTCTTTCCATTCGCTCTGCTGGTTGAATCGTTTTTTCGAGGCACTTGAGTGAATGCTCGATAAGGTCGCGAGCCGATTGAAAACCAGCACCACTGGGGATTGGAATAAAGACAACGTTGCGGTCATCAGTGAAAACACGTGGAGAGTGTCCTTTTTCTAGCATCCTTGCGAGATCGAGAAAACATTGTTTGGCAGTATCGTAAACACCGGGAGTCTTTGCAGTCACTGCAGTCACGGTCGTTGGAGGGTTTTGGCTAGCCATAAGTATAGGTCGATTTATGAGGACGCTAAAGAACGTCAAGATTGGTTCTCGATAGGTCAATTAACTGGCTTTTAGGGGTCGGGTAGCTACCTGCAAAACTGTGCAACGGAGGTGGAACTGGCGTGGGGAGGAGGAAAGAGGAGGGAAAGATTGATGGGTGGGCAGGTTGGCGGGGTAAATCGCTAATTCTGCCTCGGCGGCCTACCAGGGGTGCTTCCAAAACAGGATGCATAGCCACGAGGGTCTGGAAATGGACCCCGCTAAAAACAAGCATCTGAAAACTGGCGACACCCAATTCACCTCCTCCTGTGACTTGACTACGAAAAAAATCCTTCGCTTTACAGTAGTACTGTACAGTAAGCGGAGCTTTTTTTAATGGTCAGCCAGCAGCTCTAATTCCTATCCTTTCGCATATGGCGAAGCCAGAAAGAGTCACCCCGACAGAGCTCCGCTCGGTATCGGCTACTGTGAACCAGTCCAATTTATGCCGAAGGCTCCGCTTTGTAATCGTTTCGGTATCTTTCAACATAGTTGGGTGGAAAGTGAATCACAACTGACATCTTCTCTTTCCAATGGAGCATCACAGCTCTTACAGTACGGGTATGACGCAATTTCAGAGGGGAGTTTGATAGCGTAACAGGAAGAGGGGTGCAGGGTTTCCACATCCGGCACGTTGCCTGCATGCAGAATAGAGTGTAGGTGCACTCCAGAAATGGCTACCTACGACACTGCCTAAAGATGCTTAGAAGTCATGAATGGAAGGGGACACGGTTTTTCTTCTTGGCAATGAGTACTGTACCCGAAGGTTTTTTCGGCACTAACTTAAATTCGCAATATCATATCTACCGATATGTACTGTACCGCGAGAACCTGCTTATTATCTCACTGTACCCTATATATCGAAGCTGACGACAAAGACTCTGAGAACTTTGTACCATTGGAGAGAGAGGCTGACGTTGCCTAGCCATTTACGATGACAATGTCTGGGAAAAGTGAGAGGAGCAAGAGCTTGGAGAGACGCGAGACCGCCTATCAGGATATCCTTGGTACCAAATTATCCGATGAAGTACTCTCGTTTGATTTTGAAAATGAATCCGATGGGGGATCTTCGTCTATTGTAGGGTATATCTCTAGTGAAGAGTATGGGGATAACGAAGAAGAAGCCGAAGAAGAGGACGAAGAAGAGGACGAAGAAGAGGAAGAAGGGGACGAAGAAGAGGAAGAAGAGGACCAAGGAGAGGACGAAGAAGACAACAAAGAAGAATATGAAGAAGAATATGAAGAAGAGGAGGAAGAAGAGGACGAAGAAGAGGACGAAGAAGAGGAGGAGGAAGAGGGCGAAGAAGAGGAGGAAGAAGAAGAACAGAAGGACGAAGAAGAGGACGAAGAAGAGGAGGAAGAAGAGGAAGAAGAGGAGGAAGAAGAGGAAGAAGAGGACGAAGAAGAGGAGGAAGAAGAGGGCGAAGAAGAGGACGAAGAAGAGGACGAAGAAGAGGAAGAAGAGGACGAAGACGATAAAGACGATGAAGACGACGGAAGAGATGAAGACTATGAAGACCAAGAAGACGAAGACGATGAATACGATCTTTATGAGAATCTCGAACATTATGAAAGCTATGGAGAAATATATTGTGATAATTGCGAAGGATGTCGAGAGTGTCAGAGCTATGATGAGTGCCAGAGGTTTGATGCCAATGTGGCCGGGAAAGGCGAGGATAGCGAGGAATACCAGGATGATAATGATAACTAGGATGAGATCCTAGTTTCAATGAAATATATATATATATATATATGTATCTAAAGTGTAGTGATGAAAGGAGAACTAGAGCCTCTTACTAACTCTGATCACATAGGAGCTATCATCAGAAGTCGGGCAGGGTCGTCGAGTTTCAGCACTTCTCAATCTTAAAACAATGAAGCTCAGTAGCTCTCTCCCTGTTGTTGGTTGCGGGGTTCGGAGACCAGTTTCCATCGACATGCGCATCTGCGGAAGCATTGAGCCCCTTGAAGGATAGGCTTCATTCTGATACCTGCTTGTACATGTCACCATCTCACAAGAATGATCCAAAAGGGACTTGACACCAACTTGCCGGAGTACGTGTCACTGCGTGGCAGCAGCACCTAACTTAGAAAGGTACCGCTGCGTTCAGGGTAACTCAAGGTGAATCTGAGGCCAGAATCGCACGGAGCGAATGGGCAGTTGGAGGAAGAACTCAGATGCTTGAATTTACTGTAGGGTGCCATTGGTATTCGGAAGGCAGCCCGCCAAAAGCAGATGCCAGTAAGAGTCTTCTCTCACTGGCTGAACAGAGTCCTGCAAGGGCAAGATGAGAATAATCATGGCAACCTGCTGTGCGATAAGCGATGATACCACACGATATTTCAAAGACGGGATGAGTGCCCACGCCTTGTTCGATTCAGACACTACCGGGTTTCAACCTATAACTATTTCGGAATAATTTAGCGAGAGATGATGTACGGAAGTACGGAAGGTGCGAAAGTACGTAAGTAGTGCAAAATCCTTCCAAACTTACGGCAAAACGAGGCGCACGGACCAGATGACGGACCGTCACTAGCGGCAAGGATTGTATGCTACCTTGGCGCCTGACAGATGTATGCAGGAGATCGGCGTCGGCGTGTACGCCTTGTGCTTGTCCGACAAGGGGCGGAGCTTCGTCCGAAGTATCGAACTAGCAAATGCGGTGTTGGGGTTCATTACACCCCTCTCTCTACACTTTTCTGGAAAAGGGCGATATGCTGCTGTACCGTAACAAGAACTCTTTTGAAGGGCTACGATTCTCTCATAGTAACTTACTGCATAGTGAGAATATCGGTCTAGTTCCACCACCTCTACCCCGCACCTCTCCTTTACAAATAAATCGATCCTGGGCTCCAGCACCACCGCACCCATGATCCCCGCATCCCCTCCGTCAAAGATAAGCCGTTACCGGGTTCAACACTAAAACATTATCCATGATCCCTGCACCGCTACCACCATGAAGC
Source organism: Leptodontidium sp. 2 PMI_412 (assembly GCA_021432625.1). NCBI lineage: Eukaryota > Fungi > Ascomycota > Leotiomycetes > Helotiales > Leptodontidiaceae > Leptodontidium > Leptodontidium sp. 2 PMI_412. Next base: position 72,926 of record MU270551.1, on the reverse strand, counting down.
CCTCTTAGGGAAGCATATGTAGCTACTATCCCCCCCCCCCCCCCCCCCAGGACCCCCTTTAGGGAAAACATTTATCGCTTTTCCCCCCCCCCCCCCGGACATAATGTTAAATGTGAACTTTTGTGGGCCACAGACCAAGTTTTCAAGTCCTGAATGGTCAGAGGCCCTGGATAAAACCTGAAGCACGAGCCAGAAATAGGTCTGTTGTAAACGCAAGGGTAGCTTTAGAAGCTTCGAGAGACACCTGAGCCCTGCTCGAGGCTGAAAATCCACTGAATTTATTGGATAGACACCCCTAGCAGCTACCCACACGAGGTCCAGTTTTCTTCACATTTAACATTATGTCCGGGGGGGGGGGGGGGATAGTATAACCGGCGATTATCTTTGGTTTATACTAAACGTGCTAACCAGGAGGGGTTAGACACCTCAATTCTTATGGCAATGTTGCGGGATTCACTTCTATCAATCAGATGGCGCTACCTGGCGATAGTACCTTAATAAGTAAAGTCACATATCACATGCGACAACCGAGACCAACAGATAAACGGTTTGACTCCATGTCAGTCCCCGATCGGATACTACCTTATTAAGTCTAGCTTGAATGATCTAATTTATTTTCCTGACTTAGTGTTTTCTATGTATCCAACGCCCGAGATCTGACGATGCACTCACAAGCTGGCCTTTCGAAACCCACTTACTTCAATCTTTCACAATCTAGGTTTCCAACAGGAGCAAGGCAAATTTTAACCAGCTTCCTAATATTGCTATAAAACGAATTAAAAGAGTTTAAATCTCAGGGACGACTACATCCTCATTCCCTCAGCTATCTATCCGTTCCTGACTGGCACCCGCACCCGCACCTGCTGCTTGCCTATGTTAGTCTAGAGTAATACTCGAGTGCTCCTCCAAAGCTTTTCGCGCCAAAACTACATGCCAAATATATAGGAGTAGACTGTTGATTGCAGTGCAAGTCGTCAAGGCCGCATTAGCAATAGATGTGAGAACCCAAAACCCCTTCTCCGCTGTGTAGACGTGCATCAGTGTCAGAGCCAAGCCGAGTCCAGAGTTAAGTGTGACAGGCCTGGAGGTTTTAGATTTGACTACACTTGTGATCTCAGGAACTCACAAGAAAATTTGTTCCGCTAACCAAATGTGATTAGAGCGATTTCTGTGCCAAAGCCAACAAAAGCCGGCGAGTCCTGTGGCGTAGCAAGTAGCTGCGAACCAGAGGAGCGGGGTGGTGTAGTGTTCCGGCCCATGACGATCTTTTCCAGAGCTGATAAGCGCCTGCTTCTTACAAATTGAGTTCGGTAAGACTACGAAGGTGGCAAGGAGAAGACAGCCGAAGATAAGTGCGAGCACGTTACTCGAAGCAGGTGTTGGAGATTCAGTCTCTAGCCACGGTGTCGGGTGCACGGACCGTTGCCGTTGTGAGCTTGGTGGGCGGGGTGCCTCTGTCGGCGTCGGGCTTGCCGCTGTCGTGTCTCTGCCCCAGATTATTGGCGAGGAAGAGTCAACTACATAGATCTGCGTTCGCTCAGGGCTGGGCAGCTCGAGAGACGAGATGGAAGAGAGACTCGAAGGGCTCTCGGGATAGGACATCCGAAATCTTTAGAGGAAGATTTTCAATGTTCTATTTTCAATTGTTTGGAATGTTAGTGAGCCTGAAATATTGAAGCTTTATAGATCTGCCTTAACCAACATCCAACTTCGGCCTCGTCGAGCCCTAAAGCGTTTCCTTTGAAAGTGAAGACTTAACAGATATCCCAGATCATGATTGTTGTTCTTTGTCCGATTGGCGCCCATCAGAACGACCAGTTGCGGCTGTTTCCAGATCCAGCTCCTCAACACTCGAGTAGAATCAACAGCCACTTTTGCCTCCACAGGGGATCCAATTCTGTTCCAAACAATCTGTGTCTGTTATTAAAGTCAGTTCTGAGTGTCCTCGCGATAGCTACCGCAAGCAAAAGCATTCGAGAATGGTTGTCGCCCTCCCTACAATGCCTCCAGAGATCTGGGACCAAATCGCACAATATTTGTCGCCGATTTCACTCTTGGCTGCAGCAGAGTCATTCGGATTCAACGTTGCTGAAGAAAGGGCGAAGCATGCCAGGTTATGGTCAATGATCTTTCGGGACGACTCCTGGGCCGACCTGATTTGCGAGAACTTTAATCTGCATCTGATTCTCGTCGGGTCCAACCTCGGAAGCCTCGACTCAGACGTCGATGCGACGACGCCACGGAATCTAGGCCTGATTGTGAGGTACGCGTCCGATGACAGACCAGGAAACCGAACGGAGCTGTGGAAACATGCTGCCCATTTTTACCGATCGCTGAGAGAATATCAGATTCAACCTGGTGGGATCGGATTCGTCCAGCAGGACATCATACTCCATTGTGCGGGGGAGATTATTGAAGATCCGGGGGAGGAGAACTTAAGGGTCCCAAGTCCCGCCTCTTTCTTCAAGGAAACTGATCACTCATTGACGTGCTCTTTTACTTGTTGGCATCGTCTTGGGGGATACAAGTTCAATATTCTAGGGGTTGACCACATTGCAGGCAGCTCTGGAAAATCCCGCGAGGCTTCAGATGTACAAGATATAGTCGCAGTCGGACTTGGTCCTTGGCTAGATGCCCATCTTTTTGTGGAACAGATCGCGTTCACTAATATCGGCCGTTTCCATGCTCTGTACTCTTTCAGCCGCGCCTGGAAACATCTACCGAAGTACTGCAAGTCGTCGTGGGCACGAGATGAAGAGGTCGGCGACGCTTCTCAGGGCATTGGCCCTGGGGATGCCTGGATCGAGGATTTAAATCCTGGTTTTCCTGCAGACTCACCAGAGCTACAAGACTTTCAGCAGTCTTTCTTGCGTTCGTTTCTGGACCATATCCCTTGTGGGCTTGTAAGGGCAAATTCGGAATAAATTCATTGACATGTCTGTACATATATTCGTATCAATACTAGGGACATCTACATAACACCAATGCCAGGCACCTGAACCGAAGTGATCGTGAGATTGCTACTGTAGTCTATATAGAAGGACAAAGTACCAAAAGAGCCAGAGAAAACACTCAAATGACATTTCCATGTATACTAGCGTTTCTCATGTGAGAATAGACAGGCTGAAAAGGGGTGCCAAGTCGAGGCGGCGCTTGGATGTCCGGTGAGGGGAGGTGAGAGGTGTCCAAATGGTGGACGCCTTGTTCAGGAGGGCGAAAGTACGGATGGATCTCAGCAACGTGTTCGGCTGGGAGCTGACTGGGGAGGCGTCCCTGCCCATCATGAGCCGCAGGGTTATTGATCGGTGTGTCGGCAAAACGTATCTCCTCAACACTTCGAGTGTCGTAATTCCCTACGTCTCCAAGAGCCAACCCAATGTCTAACTGAGGAATTGTATCGGTTCTTGGACCTTGGCCCATGGCTCGTGGACTGGGTACGGTGACTGAATCAACGTCGCGCAGAACACCGGTTGGGCTCGTCGATGCCGAGAAGCCAGACACTGGCTCTGGAACTCTTTCGCTGACATTGTCAAAGGAGCTCCAGGCCCATTCGGTATCCTGACCCCTTGGTCTCTCGTGCGATATGTCTGGGTGCAAAATTTCGGATGGAGGTGGAGCCCGAGGAGCGGGAAAGCCGACCATAGCATGAACTGCAGGAACCTGACCAGCTTCCATAGTCAAGAGCCGACCGCGGTCCTGCTCATTCTCTCCTTCCTCTGGAGTAGACCACTTCACGGCTTTCGGCAGTAAGAAGATTAAGAGCGCTGTGAGATCGCAGCATGCCACAAGCGCGAACAGCAAGATGCTGTGCGACTCTCTCATCGGCTCGTACCAGAGGAATGCCAGAACACTGCTACAAAGCAGTCAGCAGAAGTCTGTGAAGCACGAATAGATACTTACCTAAAGCAAAAATAGGCTACGAGGGATGGGGATGAGAGGGATTTGGACATAGATATGTGAACAATCACATGGAATAGAGGTACCACAGCCAAGGGTGTGACCACAGCTGCAATGTACGGGATTGACGTTGATGTTGAATGCGCTCGCCAAATGAACCATGTGCTCGATTGAGAGCCCAGTTTCGCAAAGTAGAATAGATATAGTAATGTAAATGAATCCATGTTGGGATGAAGATGGCTGTGAGAAGTGATGTCCACTGAGTATGCACATCTATGGCAGGAGAGGAAGGAGATATAAGAATCTCTCGTTCCTGTTGCAGGCTACGCAGTTGACCGTGAGCAATACAGCCCTCAATGGCCTGGCCTCCACAGTCTCGTAACTTGGCTAGCATTCTGCAACCGCGATCTGCGCCTCCTGCGAGCGCGTTTTGATCACGCCGGCGCGAAGAGCACGAATCAGATATCCCTCGATATCCGGGGAACCTTGCTAGATCGGCAGTCCAAGCCAATGCGAACACTGGTCGCTTAACGAATAAGTTAAGCGAACATAGGCACGAGAACCCCCCCCCCTCTTTCCGCTGCACGAGCAATCAAATCCTCCGGAAACCCGGTCAAAGCCCTCCAGCAGAAAATTGATATCAACAAGGACTAGCTATGTCGTAGGATAATATTGCACAGCATCTTTACCGCCGTGAATGACCTCCCAGTTCACAATCGTTGCATTCCCGATGTCCGAGAATGTTGGAAAAGGAGCGACTGGGGGCACGGTGCAGAGGCTTGGGTCGGAAAACTCTACCTTCAAGCCGGCCCCGATGAAGACCTCACTGTGTTGAGGCACAGTATACTCCACTCCGGTTGCAGAGGTTGCATTGACGGCCGCAGGACAGTCTCGATCAGGCTGATTTTGATCACATGCGAGCTTGGGATGGGATCTGCCTCATTCCTCTAGGGATATGCCCACTTCAGGCCATTGCAAGTCTGGTTGATTGTCGAACGGGTGACTAGGATCTCCTCAGGTGTAGCCCACATATTCCGGTGCCGTCACCAACTCAAGGGATTCGATACCCAATATCGTGTATAGGGTGCGCGAGTCGTCATTGATCTCCATATCTTGGTCTCGTCCGATTCTCTGAACGACTTGCACTTTCCAGCTTTATCAACCAGTGCAATCTGACCGTCTGTCACTCCTGCAAACCGGACACAGATGGGTAACCGCTATCCATATTTGTATTTGTATTCATGACATACAGTCCCGTCCATTCGAACGATGATGGCCGCAGAAACTAGTATGACGACCATCACAGCCCTGTTCAAACGGACAAAAGGACATACACAGATCGGCATCTCGTTTGCTCCGTCTAGCTACAAGGTCTCAGGCCCTGGTAGCGTTACAAGGATTAGCTGTATCTATCTGCTCCCAGAATTGTCCGCTGAGAAAGTGGTCAGATCCGAGGTCTGGTTGTTGGAAAAGTCTTGGCAGTCTAAAATGTTGGAAAAGTGTTGGTTTTCTAAATGTTGGGTACTACTGATGATCGCGACCGCTTCTGGCCGTCAGTCATGCAACAGGCAGAATCCAAACTCTAAACTTACGCTACTATACCTGTGGGAAATGGGTTGCGGTGACCGGTGGGAGAGATCCAGGCTCTTTTCGAGCACGCATCAGGGACATTCATCACAAGCTAAGGTTTAGCACGATGTCCATCGGTCACTCACAAACGATTTACCAAGCACTCCGCCTCCAACTCCTTTGTGGGCCTTCTCGCTCTACATGCCGTGGACTTTACCGAGTCTGTAGAAAGCACCCCAATTCGCTCTCTGCTTCCCCTCTGCCGTGAGAGTGACAATCTTTCATAACTGCCGGATGACCGGACAAGAGTGGGTATCTATTTGCAGATTGGCTGCTTGCAGGTCCTTCCTGGAGTCGTGGTAAGCCGGTGATGAAGTCAACTGGTCAGAGTTGTGGGCTGCTGGACAGTCGTGGTTGGTAATACTAGTCCCCGGTCAGACACAGGGTTGTTGAGCATACCCATGAACATTGCGTAGGTGGAGAAGACGGGAATAATGGCAATAGGCACTATGCATAGACAGTCACTCCACAACGGGATGGCAGCAAGTGTGATAAGATTGACAGGCTAGAGCCATGGCAAGGACTGATACCCCTCAACATGTCAGGACTATGATCACTTGGGCACATCTCTTCCGCTAACATCCTTGCCCCCTTGAGCTTCTGTACCACCACTCTTCTGTGCAGAAGTCGACGCCTCGTCAGGCTCAGGTCCGTGAAAATGGACCACGTCCTGACCCTGGACCACCCGAGGAAGCTCGTTAGGATTGTGTACAAACGATGGCCGTGAAAACGGATTCGCGACTAGTGCCGAACCTGGATCAGAAACCCCGCTCACTGGCTGTAGTCCTGTCTGCTCAAACAGGCGAAGTCTCTGGTGCAGGATGTCGATGTATGCTTCGCGGTCATGGAGCTTCCCTCGAAGTGCAGATTCCATCTCATTTTGCTCCCGCCAAGCCGTTGCGTAGAAATCCTTCGTATCAGAAACTTCCTTTCGCATCTTCTCGAGACCCATTGCTAGGGCTCTTGATCTTTCTGCCTCCCCATAGCCCCAGATCTGAGTGTGTTCTGCATGCACCCGAGCTTTGTCACGCTCCATAATGGCTGTTTGCAACAATGCCCGAAGGTCGTGCACCGAGAGGTGAGAATTTGTCACGGGGAGGATACCCTAGCTGACATTAGTACATGTTATACGGGAACATCACGATATATCTAACCTCTCGTGGATCCAGAACGGGGCCTTGGTTTGTTAGATGGCCGGTCATACCAGCATCTACATTCGACATTTTGTAAATATAATGTGGAATATAAGTTATTTGAAGAGGGAAGGTGAATTGAAACTGCGCAATGGGATACAGAGGCAATGGGAGACAGAGACGAATTATATAGTTGCTCATGATGGTTGTGGAAAGAAGCGGCCTAGGCGATTGCCCAGGGTTGCCAGGTTGCTGTCGTTGTTGGCGCTTACTCAATTGCACAGATCAGCAGGCCGGGGGGCATTAGTCCCTCTTACACGCAGCACGGATCTCTTCCTTGATCCCACCCCTAGCTTGAGCATAAGATACCCTAGATACGATGAAGTGCCGCGTTTGGTGCTCCCAATATCAATGATTGAACAAGATGTCGGACCATCGACGAATTGCGCTGTTGGAGGAACAAATCAAGCAGCTCCAAAGTGCGCAGGCTACGTCTACCTACTCATATTCTCATCCGCCAGCGTCTGAAGAGCCAACTCCTCAATTTTCAGGGCCTGGTCCGGACCAAGCCCGGCAGTATGCACCTTTAGAACAACACATCCACCCTGAGAGTTCCCAACATCTACGCCGCTTTCCCTACGGCCGGCGTGTGTTACGAACTGGAAACCATACACCAAGGTGGAGTGGGCAGATTGATGATAGATCAGACGCCATGTGGGAATTGTGAGTGATCTGCCATCCAGAATCCCCTCTACAATGCTAAGTTTTTGGCAGGGTTCATCAAACACACCAAATGGTCCAGAATATACTTCAAATAGTAACGTACTGTGCTTTCAAGCCTCATCACAACCCACATCTAACCTGCTATCTGTAGACAATCTACGGAATGCGTGAAGGAGTTGGTAAAGAGGGTGGAGAGGCTTGAACACTGGTGGAGGAGTAATATGGAGAAGCAACATGCTGAGTCTCGTTTGCATTCCGCTCCCGAGATACAGCGATCGAACCTCAATCAGCCTAATCCTCAGTATGTGCAGGCACAGACACCGACTTCGAATAGCGGCCGGCACTCGAATAACATATCTTTCACATCACCAGCGCCTTCGCTCCGAATCCCACGAGAGGTTCCCCATCCAGAATTATCAATAACCCAGCTGCCCCAGCCCTCATTGCGAAGCTATGAGCCTCAAATGACTACTCCATATATACTCAACCAACCACAGTCCTCTGCATTCATCGATCAAGACCTGCACCCGTCATATCCACAGGATTTGGTTACGTCAACCACTGCTGGACACAGCCAGCCAGCGCCGGAGCAGCAATACCCTCAAGAACCGCTCACTGACGGATTTCGAGAGAAGTTCGATTTTTGGTCAGGGTTAGCATAAGTTTGTCACTTCTAGTTTCGAAAGTGTGCAGAGATGGGGTTTGAAAGATGGGATACTGTTGGAGAATGACTTGGTTTGAGTTGAATTCAGTTGTATGAAGTGTACAAAAATATACGTGTGCATCGTTCAATCAACAAGCTAGTAGATTTGACATTGCGATATGCTATTTCACCTTGGAGAGAGTCAATGCAAGTCGCCAGTCTGCCCGCTTCGATGTCCCAGTATCCCAAAGAATAGTCGCAAGAGTGTTGCAAGCTTCGCTAACCGGGAACCGTGGGTGACAGGTATCCGTGAAGGCTCAGAACAGTAATGACTTGTGGTGCCGGCAGGAACAGGGAGCAGGAAGGAGGGAACAGGAACAAGGGGCAGAGACTTAGCGCAAACTGGACCAGGGATGATCATATCGAGACTTCGGGATCCGGTATCCGGTACGAGTTAATTAGAGCACGCTTTCGGTTGCGTGTCCGCCCCAGCCTTGGCTTCTTTCGTAGTCTCCCAATGACAACGACGCATGGGATGCGAAATAAAAGTAGACAGGTATAAATCCCAAATATGAGTCCGCTCTACCCGTCAAACGTCGAAAACTGTCTTGAAATCTGGTCTTTCTCTTCCTTCGAATCCGGCTATTCGTTTGGTCCCGATTTTGAGGAAGGGCACAAATTACGTCGCGGCGAGAATGTCGAGATTCGACTCGACGAGGATAATCCTGATGCTAAGGACATCATTCTCAGAGCCATCCATTACAACAAGTGTTGTCAGTGCCACCTCGATGCCGAAGGTCTGGCATTTGTTGCTATCCACTCGGATAAATACGACTGTACAGCTGCATTAAGTGCCTGAGTCTTTTACTGGTTCAGTAGGCAAAGCACCCCACCTGGTGAGGAGTCGGGCTTCCTCCTCCTTGCTACATATAAGTTTAACGACGTCAAACAATTCAGAGAGGCATCTGCAAGGGTTTCAAAAGACGTTACACCTGTTGCCTTGTCGGCTTAGAAGGAACATGCGGTGTTGACCCTACTTCCGGACGATGTTCAAGGTGAGTTAGCCATGAAGTCTACTTGAAGAAAGTATCTAAGCTTAGGCATTATAGACCTTGTTACTTCATCAATCCAGCTGAACCTACACAAACTTCACGTCATGGCTCAGTCTGTCGTAACAGCACTACGTCAAAATAAGGCTCTCGCGCGAAGAACGAGATCAAACATTCTTGTGCAGCTGGAAATAGCTGCCCACTGCTTTGCGAGTTTGAGCACTTGATGGATAAAGTAAACCGGCTTGAGCAGGCAGTTGAAGGGTTGTGCTTGAGATGTGTCAAGGAGGAGAGTTTGGAGAGAGATCAAAAACGGCGCTTGTGGTTGACTTCATCGCTGATATGTATAAAAGCAGTCACCATATATGAAATATTGCTGTGATATATTGTTAGTAAGTGCAACTATGCCAGAGAGGAAATTCGAGACATGATGCAAACCGACAAATAAACGTTATAAGCCACGCTACTAGATGTACCCGAGTTCGCGTTCGACATACTTGAGCTGTTTGCTAACAACCCATCGACTGGTCACTGTATCTCTTGTGGCCCAGATCAGACTGCTGAAGCACTGCAGGCACGTTGTACCAAATGCGGTAAGTGGGGGATCTCACCGACACGCTGATAAGGCTTGGATGTGGTCATTGGTAGGAAGGGGTGTGGGACAGATTGTCTGCAATTTGATTAAGTTGCGTGATTAAAACCGCATCTGCTCTGCCCCAGCGTTAGCCATCTCCCCAGGAGGCAAACAAGACCGTCTGATCATGACACCAAGAGGAAAGTACTGTTGCTTAATTCTCCTGTATGAACAACCCCTATCCAAATGCCGCTGTATCCAGACCCTTTGGTATCGAATTCCTCGTCGTTTTCCACGTCCTGGAATACACTTCAAAGCTACAATGACCTGCTCGCTTCAACGCCAGAGACTTCATTCTCAGCATCTCCGGGCTGTCTTCATCCCTACAGATGACCCTGGTTTTACGAAATCTCTCTGCAAACATACTCGCCCGCGCTTGATCCCCATGCGCGATGCTGATCTGGAAAGCGTCGTAGTAGAGTCTAGCAATCATCGTATCAGCACAGCCACCAAACTCCTTCTCCAGGACTTGAAGCATCGAGTAGCAATCCTTTAGGCTATAATATGGGCTGGTCACCATGCGGAAGGGATTCCCAATGGCTTCATCGAGACTCTCGTTGTTCTATGTTGATGGTTCATGACCAGTTGCGCCCCCAGATTCAATCGCATCACGTGCTCGCCTAGCTTTGTTTACTTTAGGAGCAGAAATTGCCGTTTCCGGCCCGATGGTAACTTGGTATTACCCATGCAAAGGAAAGTTCTCAGTGATGTTCAAGACTGGATCTGCAGGTATGGGTGAGAATTTGGCCACCCCACGGCTGCACAAGAAAGAACGCGAGCCAAGAAAGGTATCACTTCAAGTTAAGGAAGGGGACCCTCAGAGATCAACAAATCTTATTGAATTGAGTAAAGAACATTTCAGGAATTCAAGTCCAAAAAAACAGATCAGAGAGAAGGAAGAAAACTTCAATCTTGGGATTTGAAAAATCGGCCTTGCTTAAAGGACAGGCGTCCTAGCTTGACGAGTTGATGCCCAAACCAAAGAATACGAATTATCCTGTCAGGCGTCATCCCAGCCATCTCCCGGTAGATCTCATCCTCATCATATTTCTGTCTCCATCTACCAAACCGGAAGACCTTATGCGAGAAATAGTTATCAGGGTATGTCTTGGCATCAACCCATGAGCAACCGCACATGGCAAAAACTTCAGGAAAAGGTGTGAGTTCTCTGTTACTGTTCTCTCTACCGGGCATTTTCTCGCGCAGGGAGTACTTCTCGGGATCCTTCTGCACTAAAGTAGTCAGGATTGTGGCCAGGAGCTCCCAAGGAAATCCTTTCATCATGTCTTGGCAAGGGCGACATCGCTTTGTTGTCTCCTTCTAGCTTTGCCACGTGGTGCATGAATGCAAGAAGCACGTGGATATACGGTAGCACGTTAGGGTCACCGATTCTTTTCAAGACGATCTTTGCAGTTTCATCGTTGAGTTTGATCGCCATCTCACACCTGACAATTTCTTCGGCCGATGGCTGAACGGTGCTTGGATCTAGGGCATCGCTCCTGATGATCCACGCCAGCGGATTAGACGTTGATGCAAAGTGAAATACTGCGGCGGCGTTAACAATATCAATATGATAGCCTTGCTCCATGAACTTTCGAGTGACTCGTCCAATTTGAGGGTCCAGTAGGCGTAAGAAATTGCTCGCAGAATACTCGTACTCGTCTCTCTTCTCTGACGTGAAGAGAATCCCATGACTTTTGACAAATGCGCTTTCGAATGGTAGGATTCTAAATAGAGCTTGATCTTCGTTGAGAAATGGAGAGAAAAGAGTCAAGATCGATTCTCGAGCAGACTCGAATGGAATCGGCTGGGATACGTAAGCATGCGCTCATGTGGGCAGATAATATTCAGACTTACAACGCACAGAGATTTCGCGTAATAGAACAATTGTTTGAAGTACGTTTGGTCAAGCTAATATTGCCAGATGGTGATATAGTCTTCCTGTTGTGACAGCTCCGCGGGAACATTTGGAATACCAGTGTCTTGCTACGGCAGCCCATACTTCTTTATCCCGAGTATCGTCGTCTTCGATGGCCATTCTATATCGACCGAGGTCTCCTAAGTATTCCATCCAAATATCGTGGAAAACAGGGACAGTTTCATATAGAAGTGCCGTCATAGAGTAAGCCAGGTACAAGAACGCGAGCATATGTTCTAAAGAAGCTGGCAAACTATGTCTCAAAATCTCGAGGAACGAATGGATTGCGTGACGCCATAGTCTTGCCGACATTGCGTGCTTTGTGGCCAACCGTTTCAATGCTAGAGATGCCGAAGGATGTTGAGATGCCAACAAAAAGTCGTGATGTTCATGCATTAACGTACGATGCAAGGAAATGAGTGCTTGCCATTGCTGATTGTTTAGACGAGGTTGCGAAGTCGGATCTGCTTGTGCAAGAGTCGCTTGCTCGTTGTCCACCTCGATGCACTTCGCTTCTACCATCATCAAGCCTGCATAGATGCCCTTGACATCGGCGATCAGCTGCTCTTGAGATATTGGTCGTGTTTCAGGCTGCATGATAATATCATGGTTGCTGTCCCCCGCTGGTAGAGACTGGAAAGAAGCATGGCGACCGCTTACGGTGGGACCTGCAGCGGGCCGTCCGAGTTGGAGGGCTTGAGCTCCAACTCTCTGAGCTTAGGCTGATGCGCCGACGATGCCCTGGGCACTTGGAAAGGATACGCGTGGACGTGGTTGAAGGCCCATTGTTCTTGATCCCGGTGCTTGTGCGCTTGGGGTATTTGAAGACTCCCCGCCGGGGCTACTGTCTCTAATTGAAGGGCCATTGTGTTGATCCTTGACAATGTGACTCTTGATCTGAGGATAGATTGACTCGACTGACTCGACTGGTAGCAGTGTTGGCAGATTACTGCTGTGTTTCCATCTTGAAGCTTCGTTGTTTTTCCCGTTAAGGACGGATTGGTGTGCGTCATCGTGATAGCAGGCAACTCTCTTTCGCTCGATTGAAAGGAGAGAAGGTGCTAAGAATCTAATCAGACTTCTTCTTGGGGATACATGATTGAGAGTTAGATATTGGCGAACACTGGAGGGTTGCGACGGTATTGCCCCGTAAGCCCATGTTGAGATCCTCCATTCTCTCTTCTTTGACGTTAAATCGTCACTGCTCTCTTCCTTGACGTTGGCAAGTCCATACTCTCTTCTGACGTTTAAAGTAGCAGGCAAGTGTTGGACTTTAGACTGTCGTCTCTGGGTCAGTACTGCTGCTGCTGCTGCTGCTTAATTGGCTGCTGACCTTGGTGATATCCTTGCTATTGTGCTTACCAGAGAGCTCGTTGCTCAACCAAGAATCGAACTTACTGGATCTTAGCTTGGTGTACTTGGACTAGGTGCCTCTTGGCCTCCTGGCCTTGAACTTGTCGAGCTTGAGCTTGCTCAAACTGGCCGTTTCCTTCTGCTGCCGGAGCCAGATGTTCAAGTTCCTGTGTATCATGAAGTTCTCTCATCTCCATGAAGATCTAGTATGGGGGCTGAGCATAAATATAAAATGATGTGCTTGAGATTTCTTCGTTATAAAGACCACATCCACTTGTTTGAATGCCGTATTACAGTATCATATCCGAATTATTATCTGACGTACATACCTGTTTGCCATCTCCTCGGATCTTGTGCTCTCCATTTTTTCGATAGTTTGTTTTGCATTCTCACGTCTAAGCCAATATTTGACCTAACTATTGAGGTCGATTTTGGCTTCAAAGTCATTTCCCAGTCTCACCATCCACTAAGTGCGGAATGTGAAGAAAAGGTCGTCTCAACCTCCGTTTGCGGCAGCTCTTACGAAGTAATGAGTCTGCCAGCCCTGCTACAGTACATCATTGCCTCTTTTTCATCTCTGGTGACTCTATGTAATCATCCAATAACCCGTATTTCCCAGACATGTCGATCGTGTTGCACATCTGGCTTTCTATCATTGAATTACTTGTTATCACTTCGTCAGGCATTTTTATCGTGCTGTATGGCATCGTAGCGTTATGTATGCCAAACTCGAAAAACGCTGGAGTCCTCACTGTCACTGTAATCCCTCCACCCCTTCTCCTGAATTGGCCGCCTTAACACTTACAGTTTGACTTGACAAATTCATCTCAACAACTCCCGATCGGTATACAGACTGCGAGCGATATCCTTAAAAACTGTACCTTAGGAACCAGGTATTTCTGTATCGGGTATGCCAGTAGTGTCTCCTGTAACGGCTTGCCTCTAAACTTTTCTGAGCTCCTGTCACGAGCGTTGACAGTTTCGAGCACCACTCCAATCAGAAACACATCTCCCTTTGCACAGGGTCTCAAATATGTCTCTCGTGGAACTATGGAAAGCCCTTTAATTATTGGGATCATATCAACCGTGATCTTGGTTGCTTTCTTTCAATACTCGTTCTGGAAGGGAGAGTCAATCTCCGCATGCATATTTTGGGGATTGCCTCTAGAACTGGTGCTGGGTAGCTTGGGGAATGTAATCTGTGCGACATTTTTCATGCTTCCGACGATTATCCTCTCGGTTTTGTATTCCACAGCTAGAAATCTGCCATCCAGCATCATTGCGAAGGACGGGAGATTTTTTCATGATTGTATTGTGCTTGTTTGTTTTGCAGTAGCCATGGCTATTTGTGTGGTTTCAAAGTTCTTACGGAAGTACATACTTCAGCAGGGCAGATACTAAAGTGACGTCGATGTGTGTTGGAATCGCGTTACCGTTAGAAGGTCATTAACTAATCAAGCGAGGGATTAAATATCATTATTCCTTTCCTCCCGCTCGCATTCCTTTGATATTTTCATGCTATGCACGCAGCCGCACGAGGAATAGGCTTACGAAGTAGCGTATATGTCAAACATCCCTTTCACATCTATTCATGCAATTCATGCAATTCACAGACGCTTTGCGGTTCCACCTCGGTCAGTGACCTAATATTACCCAGGTACAGTACAGCATCACCCTGTGGTTAGTAAATTGCCATCCCTAGTGCCAAAGCGAAGGAACTGCAGGACACTGAGGACCTGGGTGCACGCCACATTAGACTTATAGTCTTTAGGCTTACGACGGCAGCATTCGAGTGCTTGCAACTTTGTGTTGGACAGTTTGCAGCGAAACTAATTCCGTCAGAAATGGATTATGTGCGCTGTATTGCTAGCTTGATGAGGCAATTTCGGCCTACTCTGAGCAAGATGCGGAAGGTCCAGAAGTGGCGCACCACCGCTGGGATGAGCACTATATGGATTATTTCACATCTTAACTCATCTTGTGCCGTAGCAGTATAAGCAACGACGACTGCGCCTTTCAAACTTGTGTATATTCCACCATCTCGATCGTCCACTCAATTGAAGTGGGGAAAACGCGTTCTTTCTCAAGTCGCTGCCCCATTTGTCGAAACCAAACAAATGCAGTCCATTAGTGACGCCGCGACTGTAAATCGGGGGTCCGGAGGAGTCAAACGTGCTGCTTCGCCTAGAACCAGTTCTGCCAAAAACGGAGATCGGTATTCCAAACGCCTACAAGTAACTCATCCAGGGCGATATTCGAACAACCAGGATACCAATAGTGCCTCTTCGAAAGGTGATCCTTCTATTACCAGGGGTGATACTGGACATCAAGATGTTAGGATTGCAAGTGAGGCGCCTGCACCAAATTACGAGAGGTTGAATTGGAGAGATCCCAAGCCACAAGACAGACTTCACAGGTTCTCCACCAAGGCTTCAATAGAGACACCAATGGGAGTCACTGAGCTTGAAAGGATTCATGTTGACGACAGATGTCCATTCAACCTTGTTCCCTGGTCGTTGGCTACAAATCTCAACCTGATGCTATATCCTGGCAAGACCCTAGCAGTCACGATTGCCCGACATTCGATTCAGACCAACCAGTACTCCCAGTTCGCTATCCGAGTAGCGGGACAGAAAACGACGATTGATACGATAGTGATTCCTGGACTCCAAACGATCCTGCTCGGCCGTGATTGGATAAATACTGTTCACTTGCTAAGCGACTTCAGGAATCAGAATTATTTCATCCCCGTTTATCTCGCTGTCGAAGTTTTCGAGGAAGCGTTTCTCGATACTTTCGACACCAAAGTTGAGGCCAAAGATGTTAAGCCAGCTGAGATGGTAACGTCTGGTGAGATATCTGAAGAGCTGGAAGACGAGGGCGTTCGCAAAGCCGAGTACGGTTCACCTGGCAATCGGACCATGCTCGACGACGACTTATTATCGGAGAGCGAGTCCTCATTCCACGATGGTACCCGATATCATAAAGCCTCACCTGTTGAAACTCTATCTGACGGGGAAACGTCTAGTGGAGAGCCTCATATTTCTAGACCAAGTGATGAGATTCATGACACGGATGACGATCGGGATCATCATGAGGACGATGGATATGATGGAGATGATGGAGATGATAGGTCTTGTGGCTTTGATGAGATTCATCAGAGCAACGAGGGAAAAGTACATGATGAGTGTGATGGATGTGAAGAATGTAATCTGTATAATCCTTGTGAAGGATATGAGGAGTGCGAGGGTGATGAGGAGTTTGAAGAGCTTGGGACCGAGGCGGAAGAGACTAATTTCAGCCTACAAGACCCCAGGGAACAACAGACGCACCCCGAAAGCTTCGACGATGTCGAGCAGACAATAGAAGCTCATCTTCAACAGTCAAAGTCCATAGAGGAACCAGTAAGTGCAGCCACCTGACTTTATACCCGGATAATGAACGTTGTGTTATCATAGGTACCCAGTTCCTCACGTATAGTCAGCCACGAACAATCTGCTATGGCCAGCCCCACAGGCTCTCACTTAGATGGACTTCGGGCTCCTATCACAAAGCACCAATCCAAAGAAATTGCAAGTATCTTGAACTATATCAGTCAGACTCCCGCAGGCCAGAGCTTCAAAGCACCGGTCGAACAACTATGGCCTGAATATGCAGGCGCTTATGCTGCAAAGGTCACCAACCCAATCGACCTTGGCACTATTCGAGCGAAGGTGAAGGGCAATATGTACTCTTCTATGGATGATTTCAGAGCCGATGTTGCTCTACTCCACCAAAATAGTGTTGACTTCAACGGTGTTGATCACATCATCACGAGCACTGCTCTTGAGGTCCGAGACACGATCCTTACTGCGCTAAGTGATCTGGAGGAAGGCAAATACAGCATGTTCAGATCCTCAACCAGATTTCCCGGGGTGTAAAGGGTGGTTCTGGGGCGTATTATTTTGGAAGGATTTGTTCTTTTTCTCCTTTTAAACGAATTATCTCTTGAAAAATCGAATTTCCATTACAAATGAAAACCATTAACTCTAATCCTCGAGTCTTCATGACTTCTTCTCCCCCTTAGCCTCCAATCTTGCTGATCTCCTGGGCTTCGCAGCCTCTTCGCCCTCAATTTTGTTCTTCAATCTAGACTGCTTCGGCTTCCTCCCTAGATGCGTTTTGTTTTCGCGTTTCGCCCTTTTCCCAACCTGCGGAATGTCTTCCTTGACATGCGCCATAATGTTCGAGCGCCTTGAAAGTTTTTCTCTCTTCGTCCTCGCGGGTGGTCGAACAGCCTTAGTTGCTTTAGGATTCAACATCTCGAGATCACTGTCAGGGCCGTCATAAATGTCGAGAGGCTTAGAACTTGAACGCATCATTCCTCAATATTCAGTCACTCCTGTGATTAAAATAGCAGAAGATGCTCACAACGAGCATATATATTGCCTTTGCGTGACGGACACTTTCGGCGAATACTAAATCCAAATTGGCCACCTATATTGAAATTATCAGATTGAAAATATACTAATCGTGGACTTCCCGAGAGTATACTATATAATATTATTTGCTGCAAATCCCATCTATCTGCTGCGCACCTTTAAAAATCCGACAAACTTCAGACATTGATCCAAGAATGAGACAATACATCATGTATGACAGGGATGTCCTGTACTGTACCAGCGTCGTGGGGGGGGGGGGGGGGGAAAGGCCGCCCAACTGCATCAGAATGCTTTGATCTTGCCAAATGGACCCCCGCAAATGATACATAAGCCAAAAGTGGCATCTCACTCGGAGCCCTGGCATATGAAAACAGTCATGTGATTTGAAGGAAAGGGGTTTCGCTTAGATAGGGAGCGGGCTGGACCCGCCCACAAGTAGAAAGTTGTACTGTTCTAAACTGGCAAAGCCTGGGCAAACATTCCGTTGCTACTGTACTGTAGGTTGGTCTGAATTTGCATAATTGATCCATAGTCACGCCATAGTTTCTGTGACAGTCGCAGAGTGGAACAAAGATGCAGTTGGAAGGGTGTGGCGGTAATGTGGGCCCCTTGTGCAAGGTGTGGCAGCACAACTGGCTGCTTGCTGGAAATAGCAGGCTGATGCCCGCAAAGCAGCTAAATTGGCTCTTTGTTGAAGGGATGCAATTTGTGACTGCACAACTGGCTTCCAGACTTGGGGCGGGAATTTTGGGAAATGGACTGTACGTCAATTACCACAATGCATCGACCACCTGACCCAGATCGGAAGACCGCACGCCGCATCTGAGTTACATTTTGAAGGAAGTTAAATCACCCGCACCCGAATCTCGTCAACTTACCGCCTTTACATCCGAGACTTTTGGCCGTTCTTGACAGTGGACTCGCAAAGGAAGCCTCGACTTGAGCTTTCTACCTTCTACACTATGAGTATGAGCTATGAGCTATCTACGCAAATGAGGCAAATGTCTCTCCAAGACCAGAAAGAATGCCACCTGAAATGAGACTTCCTTCAGAAGCCATGAAATATGCATATCTATGTACGTAATCTTGGGTGTCCAGCCAGGGCAACACTTCTTCCAGAAACAACATTTCGTCCTCTCCTAAGCCGGGGCCGCGAAACTCGGTGACCCAGACTGGTCTATATCCACCGACTTTATGTGCCTGCATAATGTAATCTTTGAAAGCCACGACATCTCCGCCATTGTACCAGTGTATAGCAACGAAATCGATCGTGCAAGACGCGCATCTCGAGGTAAAGTCCTTGAGCCAGCTCAGACCCATGTGCCCGCCTCCATTCGTGACAGCTGGAGAGCCGAGCTTAACTTTCCCGGCAAAGGGCTCCATGTGCTCAAGATAACCTGCCACCGCAGTAGCAACCGTGAGATTTGCTTGAGAAGCAAGGTCAGGCTCGTTGAATGCGAGAAGGTGGGTCGTACCCGACATGATCGCATTCTCAGCATGTGAGTGCCAATCCTCGATTTGCTCCCCAAGTCCCCAGAGCATAGGCACATATTCAATGCTTGAGGGTATGTCGAGGGTCACATCCGCCCAATTGTAAGCCCATGATACTTTCGGAAACTTGCTAAATGCTGGGACGAATGCCGCAACATTATAAGCAACCCCGCGTTTCCTTGATGTGGAAGCTAAAGAAATCACATTGGTGACTGGATTTGCCGACTCGGTTTGACTTGTCTGTGAAGCCGGAGATGTTCTCTTTAGGGTCGGGGAACTTTGCGTTGCCAGCTTGGTCGCGAGGGAGAGTTTGACCGAAAAAGAAGTGATCGGTGAGTTTGTTTGAGTTCTGTCAAGGTTCAATGTGGTACCAGGGCATATCGCATGACCACTTTCGTATAGACTATGTGGGTGTATATCTTCCAGAGCAAGGGACTCCTCATCCGCACAAGTCGATTCTCTGGTGAAGAGTAGGAAGACGAAGATGAGGCTCGAGATAGATGGCATATTGACACCAGCCGACTAGATCTAAAATAAGGGTAGAGTGCTCTCTACGATGTTGGGGCAGAACGACGTTTAAGTACATCCTCGTTAGGAGTGCCAGGCCATTTTTGGAGCCTTAGCTTTAACTTACTCAGGGACATTGAGTCGACGCGGGTTTTGTGATCTCACCAGTCATACGGAACTCTTTAACACCATCAATCAAATGGACTCTGCTACAAGTTACAACCGGAGCTTCATTGACTGAGCTGATCAAGCACCTGAAGAAGATAATATTCAGATATCGTAAAAAATTACGTCTTTTTGCTGGTACATTCAGCTTCTTTTTCCAGCCTATCGTGTTCTTTGCGTACATCCTCCAACTTGCAGAAATTGTATATATAGAATGAAACCATTAATATGCTTGCACATGTTCCCATGACAGTCGCAGTTATAATGGCTGTACGCGACCAATACTTGTTTCGAGCAGTATAGACATTGACAATTGTAGTGATAAGCCCAGCGAGAGAGTTTAGCATGCCTGGCCTGTAGATGGTTAGTGTGGTTTTGATAGGACTAGTGACTCGATTACTCAATAATCTTTCGTGACAACCATATGTAATTATTCTTCCATCTGTACCAAAGGTAGCACATTCCTGAAGCTCCTCCAACACAGCATATCGAAGCAACCGTTAATACCGGCCATGTCTGTGCTGCTTTCACGACTGCTTTACCTGCGGCGCCAGCTTCTTCCGAAAGTATTCGAGAGTTACGGATAGAAGTGAACGCTCCAGGCAGGATAACGTAGCCTGCAAGAAGGAGCCACGTGAATAAGCTGGCAAGAGCGTAATGTAACCTAGGTATCTCATCAAGGTGCAAGAGCATATTGATATAAGGGCTGGCTATCGGAGGCTTCTTAGGGATTTCGTCCTTTTGCATCTCTGCTTTGGATATATCTTTCTCACGACTGTCCATTTTTCTGGCAACTCGCTGCACGATAGTCCTGATAAAACAAGGTAGATGATATAGAGGAAGTAAAAGCCGAGACGTAGATAATTTTGGTTAGAAGTCTTTAGAAGCAAGAACAATTTCCGGGCGAAGATTTAAATACAGACCATTTGGATCTGCCACTTCTGGCTCTTGCTCATAAAAGGAGCCCTTTGTTTTGCATGGCGCATTTGGCGAAACAATGGCGCTGCTAATTTTGGATACTATGACTACAAAAGGGATTCTGTTGCTTAAGATTGTCCTCGTCGCAGTTAGAGTCGTGTGTCTGAGAGCTCAAGCGGTACGATCGCAATATGTGCAGCATGGACCATCCTCGATACATGTAGTGTTCTTGCCGCCAGTAAGCAAGGGTCTGTGCAAACGAATTGAGTGGTACCCAATCTGTTCAACTTCTTATGCGTTATTTGGCTGTACTGTACTATAATGAGAACGAGCACTTGGTCTATATTGAGCGCAAAATTCGACACCTCCATTTTTGGCTGGCGACCTCGCTAAGGTTGCAGGAAGAAACAAATCGTTTTCCTCGTAAACAACTTAGTGAATACGTTATAAAAGCTCACTTTCGTCCGCCTGTAGGAGTTAGCAGAAAGCCAATCTATAGTTGATGCTTTTATATGCCTGTCCCGGAGGCCACGCATCATATCACAATGTCCTATCTCTTCTCTCGTAAAACCGAACCGAGGGATGTAGAATGGACACAAGGGCCAGTGTTCGACAGTGAGATTAGGTCTGGCTCGTTTAATGGGCATGATAATTCGAAATTTAATAACTGTTGATATTCACTAACAAAATGTTAAGAGTCGATATTACGATTGTTACAAGCGGAAAGATCTTCTACCAGTTGGATGTTCACCTAAAACTAATTGCTAAATACGATGTTTCGAAACTCCTAAACTTCGATATAGTCTGCCATGGCTTTCACTCAGACGTTCTCGTACTGGGTGGTGAAGATGGCCGAATACATATCCTGGAGCTAAAACGGCAGAAACACAACAGCATATCATTTTCTCCTCAGTCAGTTTCAACTATCTCCATAGATGAAAACTATATCATCGTTGGTAGTTTTTGTGGTGATATCGGATTGTTCGATCGGAGCGGCCATAAAACATACGGATACAGGGCAGAAGGCAACTCATATATCCATAGTGTGAGTATCCACCATGGCAAAGTTCTTGCTGCTACCCACAAGACCGTCTATATATGGAAAACGAAGAATCAGCGGCCATCTTCTGATTCTTCTCTCACAACCTTTCCACTGAAAAGCAACGATGTATTGTGGGCATGCCTAGACACCTCTCGCAGGAAGCTATACGACCCTACAACCTGGATCACGAAGCCATATCTTGTTGGTAAGACTCAACCACCAACGTGGGATAAGCCCTGCCGGCCTACCATACAGGAAAATGTGCCGATGCGCAAGCGTTACGCACTCATGATTACCACCTCGGTTTTGAAAGTACGAAACCTGAGATATGGGTGCTTTATTCAAAATTTCAAATTTGAGGAGGGAAGAGATTATATTCTCATGCTTTGGTCGGCCCAGGACTACGTATTTCGGGTTATCGACGGATCCAAAGTGATTGAAAGAGCAACACTCAGTACTAATAAAGAGAACATAAACCCTTCTTATTTTGGAAGTGTCGATTTGCGGATGGACGACCGTCCATGAACGATCTGAAGGGATATACTGAGAAGAGCAGATAATATGTTAAGGGTACAGGATTTTCTTTATAAATATATGCTAATTTGAAAATCTGGCTTATCGAGTCAGCATCCAAGCACTTCAGACTGAAATCAAAAGTTTTCGAATTTGCTTTTACTCTTACAATTCATAGGCGTCTTCACCTTAAGAATTATTGAAGCAGGACCTCCACTCCCTGTTTCGGCATTTTCATAAGCTACAGGACTGCAAATTTCCATCTATTTTGCTGTATCCATTCTAGGTTAAGGGCATGAGCTAGCTCGACGCGTTCCAATTTCCATCTCATGTCTCCATCCCACCTCACTACTATCTGTAAACTCCTCCTGTACCTTTAGCTGCTCTGCAGTTTCTTCCGCAATGCTCGTGAGCAACGTTCTGGGTACGTACCTCCTCTTCATCTTTGTCGGCTCCAGCATCCCCAACCGGTGGTAGCTATTTTCGCTTGGGAGTTCAAGACAATTGGAGAATTCCGCAGCAGGAGTTTCCGGAAGGTCCAGACCATGTTTAGAGGCGTCCGTCAATAGCTTTCCATCTTTCAACTGTCGATCACAAGCATCTCTGAACTCCGTCTTAAAGGTGATAGGCGCTTTATCATGCGGCCTGTCTGAGGTGGTCAAGGCACCTAGCTGCAAAACCATATCGAGCCTTGGCACGAGAGTTCCAGTACCACTGCTAGGAACATGGTCTTCCCATTGGAATAAGTCGGGGAGAAGTGCTATGAGCCAAGACTTCTCGCATCGATCGAAGTTCTTCGAAAGTGTGATGTAATTATAGAACATAAACTGCTCGTTCATCCCGGGGCCATCGAACTTATTCTGTAGCTGAGTACTGTACAATCGGCATAATGAAGAGATGTGATCAAAGACCAGCACTCGGCAGCTAAGTTGCTGGGTCCGGTTTTCCCGCAAGGTAGAGAGCAGGTCTACCTGGGGGAAGTACTTGCGGATGTTCTTTGCGACAGACTGGTCTGACTGAATGCTTCTAACGTAGCGCTGATGTACCGCCTGGCAAATGGGATCCTGGATTCCAAGGCTTAGAAGAGCTCGAGTATGTTTGTTTTGGATCAGGTCTACGGCGCCCTGTTTGGATACCACGCCTTCATAGAGTCTTGCCGCGCATTGCAGTAAAGTAAGGATCACTTCCTTGCAAATGTCACTCGTTGGAGTATCTTCTAAGATGTTGGTGTTACCGGCATCGATGATCCGCTGGAGGTAAGATCCAGTCGACTCGTCTTGACCAGACCCGACATTGTCGTCCTGGTCTGCGCTCGCTATTTCTCTCTTAGCCATTGTAGTGGCGGGAGTGTTCACCGTGCAATGGCCTTGTAATTGATCCTACAACAAGTGATGGGGCCCTGGTCACTATAACAGCATCCATGCTACCTCTGAATGGCGCTGTATGCCTCCCATTCCGGCCGCCAAGAGGTTCAAGTCGTGGTCGTGATACTCAGGGGCGGAACTGGGTTCCTCGCTTAGCTAGTCAGTCAACATATGGAGGCTTGGCGCAAAATATGACGATCCATGGATTATCCGAGGGTGCCGCCCGCAAACCTGAGTTTGGGGGGGCCCTAATGGCATCGGCAGGTGAGGCCAGTAATGGCTGCACGAGCCTTTACCGATAAAGCCGTGTTCTTTTCCACGCTTCTCACCCTCCAACCCTTCTGGCTACGCTTTGGCCCACTCACCAGCCACAAATTCCAAGCATGTTTGGGGTTTTCATCTTTACCAACCCCGAGTCCGTAGACCGATATTGGGAATGGAAGATGATTGCAGGAGAGAAGATGAAGATGAGGACAAAAAAGAAGATGGAGAGGAGGAAGAGATTGTGGCAGAAAGCCTTATCGTGCCTTCCTGCGGGGAGAAGGAATAAGGACAAAGCCGATCATTATGCATACCGATATCCCGAAGACAGCGTACCACCGAGCTACTCTGTTATCCAGAAAGATAATAGCGTAAGAGTTGGCAGTTGAGCCATTCACTGTGGGAAGAGTTCTTTGTGCTCGCTCAGAGACGTCCGCGACAGATAATCTAATCATCAGACTGTCCATAAGCTTTGTATTTCTTGATAAAAAATCAAATGATCCACGATCTGACCACCAGTCCCGTTCATCTGCTCCAGTCAATCTCCAGCCAATCTCCAGCTTGTAAGTCAGACAAAGTCTTCCATTCTTGTCCGTCGTCTGATTGACCACTCTCATTGGCATCTCACCGCACTTCTATAGAACACGATGTACAGGCGTTCGGTCGACGAAAATTGATTGAACAGGGCACAGGCAACTTAACTTATCCCTTCACCAGAAAGAGAAGCTTTTATAGGATCTGCTTAGATGATGTTTTCAGCCACAGAGATGGAAGCATACCTCTGCCTTTAATACTTGGATAAACTTGAGTCAATTATATTGATATGCTACCTGAATAATCGTGATACCCTCCTAAACAAGCAATAAGTTAGAAATGCTAAGTGATCTGTCACTATGTTCACCTCGAACATCCTCCACACTATATGGAGTGTCTCGTTCAGCGTTAATCGTGTGATGGTAGGCGGTTCTGGCGAGGAAGTCACGAAGCGTCCCCTTCAAGATGATCTTCTGGTTGACATCCCAGCATCTGGGTTGCCAAGCGGACCCGTGGAATCAGCCTCGACGAAGACACAGCCTTCCTCATAAAAACATGCTACAGTCTATCAGCACCAAGTCAAATCCTACATAGCGGGACTCACGTTCATAAATGGCGCCAAAGAGTCCGAAGCTGGAATTGTGGAGAACTCGATGGCTGCTTGGGACCAGCCTTTATCGCTTGAGGTGCCATGCAACATGAGGACTTCCAGTATCTCAGCCAGGAAGGCGGATTTATACTCATGGTCGACATAATCCTCTCGCGAGCTTTCATAGTGCATGTCAGGGACTGGATGGTCAGCCACGGTAGCCAATGAGAAGCAGTTACATTACCTAGCTTGACATCACCCTGGAGAGATACTCTCACGCTGTCGATATGGAGCTCGGAACTTGGCAAGGTATCCAAGAGATAATTCATCCCTTTAATGATCTACGCAGTCTCAGTCTGGATCAGGACACGCAGCAGTCGTAAAGTCACCTCTGCAATAATCGTTGCTATCTCCCACTCTTCCGGGGCCAACCTTTTGAATTCAAGGTCCAACAGAGAGACGGCCAGATGCTCACTCACAACGCACAGCCTACCCTCGTGGAAATATACGTCGAGTATGTCGGCAATATTAGGATGTTCAACCTGTGCCATGTCGTCGAGCATGTTCAATGGCGCGGGGGAGAACGACTCGCGGATGATGGCAATGTGAAGGCGATTCTTGCGATGGCATACGAGCGTGCCCTGATTTGAACGCAGCTCCTGTACGAAGGTATAATCATCTCTCGGGTTCCTGAAGTCGATCCTCAATAACCGTCGCCCTCTCGGTGGCCAAGTGGCGGCTGATGGTGTTTGGGTGTTGTCTTGAACACGACCGAAATGAAAAGGTTTCACCTTTCTCAGTGGACTTCTTTGGGAATCCATGAAGGGACAAGGACCGGGAAATTGAGGGGAGCATGCTCAACATATAAACGCCCTTGTCAGATGCTATTGGCGTTTCTCGTCCAGGGGTCTGGTTTTGGCTCCTAGAGTCAGATCAAGCTCCCATCCGCTGGTTTCTGGTACAAATCTGCACTCAGGAAGTTGGTTCCACGGCACGCTCACCTTGGAGTCCGACCAACGCAGACTGCATGTAAGATGGATCAACAAGGTCCCCATCCAGAGAGCCAGGGTTCGTTGATGGACGGGGATTCTCACCTGACACCATCACCGGACCGTCGACCAACGTCAAGCGTCTACAGCGACGACGCGTCCATCATGACCTACCTCATCCACAAAGTTTCAGAGCAGACAAGGACGCAAGAATATGAGACGATTGCTTCTTTTACAAGAGAGAATCAGGCGCTGGAGGAGGAACTTGCGCTTCACCAGAAAGCATGGAATGGGACGATAAGTATGGCGAATGAAGTCATACAGGCAATCACAACTATCAGAAAGAGTCTCGTCAAGGTTGAGACAAAGGTGGGACGTGCAGAGAAAACTTGGTTGGCATTCTGGGGGATCTATAAAGAGTCTCTAGGGGAGCATCGACCCTGGATCTAAGATGGATCGTTGGCCAGGAAGTCGAATCCACTACTATACTCCATGTATGAATCTGAGAACGACTCTTGTGCTTGCGAGGCCGGTGGAGCGTAAAGGTGCTGTGTATGAGGCTGAGTGGCATTCGTTCCTGAGTATGTTCTCTGAGGGTTAGAGGATGTCGGTGGTTGGGACGCATATTGGCTGGGCTGCGGAGGATTGGAGGCATGCAGTTGAGATGAAGCGCCGTTCGGCGGCTGCGAGTTCGACGGCTGCACTGCCATTTCCAAAACCCCCCTGCCAATGAGCTCGAACCTCTCCATAGTACCAACCATTCTTGCAACACCCTCGTCGACTGTCCTAGCTCAAATTGTCAGAGAGCAGAGATTTGAGAATGAGGATAGAGCCTTACTTCTTGATTTGATCTGCCCTATATTTGAAATTAGCCAATTTCTATTGTATATTGAAATGCTTACATTGTTTGCAAAGCACTGACGGCAACGTAGATGTCCTCCTGCCGCTTCTTCATATCGTCCAAGGCTCGAAAGAACGTCGATAAGTCGGCAGGATTTCGGAATGGGGGTTGTCGGGTTGGCTGAGGTCGAGGGTGAGTTGGAGAGAGATGCTGTGGTGTTGAGCGTCGAACTTGGCTCAGGGGCAGCTGAGGTCCGGCAAGCGGTTGGGGATTGCCCTGACTTCGTGAGTCCACGTACTGCTTGTACAAGTGCAGAAAATTCGCAAAGTCGGAGCTCTCGTTCACGTTTGCCATGTTGTTCTGAAAGGAAGAGTAGTACGAGGCCGATAATACCTCCTGGAAGGCAGGCTCTGTGTCCAGCTCAATCTTCTCGCCTCAGTTGGCGATGCTTCTCTGCTAGGAAAGCACGGGGAGCTCATTTTCAACGTGGAGATGAAAGGTTGGTGAGGGAGGAACTGAATGGCGAAAGGGAAGGTTGACGCCAAAAACGAGGGGTGGCACTACCCCTGTCGGGTGTGCTTGGAATATGGCAGGGGTCGTTCGGAAGCGGCAAGCGCCCTCGCAGATCCAGAACGTCGTTATCTTCATGGGAGCCAGAATCCCCGCATCACGACAACCTCCAAACATGGACCAAAATTTTTGCAGGTCGGGGGAGCCAGATTCTCCTTTCCATCCCAGTAACCAGCCGATTTTACACCTTGTGCCGACGACAGCCCACCTCGACGTGGAGCCAGATTCTCCCGCGTACCATGAGAGAGCCCAATTCTGGAGACGCTGTCTTTGTCTGGGTGATCCGGCACCGTTATGCCCCCCAAGCTGGCGATGCCCCCTTTCGTGATGTCCGGATACAATTCCTGGCATTATTTAAGGCCCAATCGACATCCCTTGAGGCTGATTATCGATCATTGCCATCTGTAACTCAGCAGGACGCTACCCACCGACCATGTCCTTACCGGAAGAACCGAAGATGATGGCCACTGTCAGCGGCACACCCCACTCCACGCCAGAGCCAGAGCCAGAGGTTTGCTGAAACCCCAAGACACGAGAATCGAACTGACCTACTCAGGATTTGGGTGCGCATGATACAGAGCTGTCAGCGGTTCAACGCATCGAGCGCTTGAGAGCAGAGAACGACGATCTCCATGTACAACTCGATGAAGCGCATGTACGACTCCTCCACTCTCAGATCTGCCACCAAGCCGAGGCACAGGGTCGCCAATCCGAGGCGCAGATTCGCCATATTTTGCAACAGGGCCTCGATACTGTGGAGAAGACATATTTTCAGCTTGCAGCGAGCTACAAAACTACACTCAGCAAAAACGATGGCGAGAGAGTCAAGCTTCTGGAGGACATTCGACACACCGAGGAGCTTGTCGCGACCCAAAAGCAGTTGATCGAGCTGTACGAAGCCCGAGAGCAACAACAGCAGCAACCTGCAAGTCATCTTGTCGATGGCGACCCGATGCTGTCCCAATACGGTGTTCATGGCCACTCTCAATACCCAACCTACCAGCAATCGCACAACGAACGCTTCATCATAGACCCTGCCCGTCTTCCGCCACTTGGTGATCTGGATTACAGATTGGGGCCCTCGATCGAGTCATGCAATCCAGATGCTATCACGTCCACACCAGTTACTGAGTTTGAACATCAGGCCCCTATCGTCCCCGTTCAATCTAGCCCGCTTGCAACCGTTGCCCAGCACGATGTTCTAAGACCTGACCAAGCCAGGAGCGACGGAAACAAGAGGCAGCTGGAGGATGCGGTACCAAAATCCAACAGAAAGCGGAAGACGAAGTAACGGCTGTGGAAGAGTGTATTGTGACTTTACTTCGGCATACTTTCATCGACTTGTTTCTGTAGTTTCAAGATGCATTGGGTACATAACAATCAAGTCCGTCTCATTTGTCGCAGCACCTCACAAGTGAAGACGACGTTGGTCAGCGACGACGCACATTCGCAAGTGGCCTACGTGAGCTGAATGTGCTTCAGGATGGATGCCAGAAGTGGCGGAATTGATAGCCCTTCTACCCCCCATTCAAATAATAATAAATCTCCTTCCCTTCAGCGACCTCTCTCTCCATACATTATGGCATCTGCAAGTACAATATCAGAAAATTTGTAACATCCTGCGGATAGCTATGAACGCTGATCGGAATACTAGTCGTCCTCCACGACTCGGCTCACGCACCAAGTCCCTCTCGACTGGACCACCTCAACTCAGTCCAGTGGACAGGATCATTAGTCTCCACCATGGTTCGACGACGGCGATAGAAGCCACCCCTGAGCGACTACAGGCGATGAAGCAGTACCCGAAAGCGACTTTACCAGAGGAGATTGAGCAACTACAGAAGCGAAACAGCAGGCTCGCTCACGAGGTAGCATATTACCGAGATATGGAGCAGTACAGGCAAGAATTCGAGCATGACATGGTGCGGTTGAAAGAGAAGTTTGAGAAGGCGCTTTTTAAACTGGGCAGGCGCCAGCAAGAAGTTGGAGAAGAATGGGCTCGACTAAGGACGGAGAATAGTGCTCAGGTGCAGAATGGTTTGAATTCACCATACGGCTACAATGGCTCAGGGTAGGAAGCATCGTTCAATAGCAGGTTTAATGTCGCCGTACATGTAGCCTCCCAATGTATTTGCTTGAAAGCGACTTGATTCTCCTACAACTTTCTACCCCGCTTGCAACGAATCGATGCTTTATTCACCCTAGACCATTTTGGCCGTCAGGGAAGAGTTTGATCAATAAGCTCGTGAAAGGAGGTTTGTAATTTGTAGAAATATGCAAGTTGTAGAAGCATGGTATAGTAGATAGACCCTTTTGAGTTCTAAGTTTGAAGGGGAACTCGTATCTGTTGTTCCTGTCTTCAAAAATGCACAGGCGTTGCGAGACTCGGTTCTGGTTAGGGCTCCACCAAAGAGCAATATAGAAGACATGGTCAAGAACTGGCTTGGATCCTCATAGGATCGAGGATGACATGGCTGAGAAAGCTCATGTTTTTGCTTGCGGTGCAAAGGAGATGCTCCAAGAAAAAGGTGGCAAGTCAAAAATTGGATCGTACAGGACACAAGGAGCTGTAAACTGCTGGGTTAGAAACGGCTCCTGCCAAGAGATCCAGGAACAAAATGGTGTGGTACGTATGTGGATCGGCATCTGCTCGAGACTGGGGTGAATCGCAGGGTCAGGAAATGGCTTACGGAGAGGTGGGGGAGGTATGTGAGGATCAGCTGCTTTAGGCTGGTATGGGTTTGAGGGTCAAGAAATGGCTTGCCAAGACGAGGGTGGAAGCCCGAGGTGCGAGAGACGCGGCCCAGAGGTGAATTGTAGCCTGTATAGTATTGAAAGCCAAAAGTGGCTTCCAATTGGCATGTGGTGAGTAAAGTAAAGGAAGTGGATATAAGCTCTTAAGAACCGAGTCACGCTGGGTGTCAACAAACGGCATTCTCATTCCCGTCACAAAACGACTACGGAGCACTCATAACATCATTGAATTGCTGGCTAGTATACACACACATAGCCTCCCACCATGCCGTCACGCCGTTCTCAGACCAGAGCGACCAAGGAACGCGAGGAACGCAAAAAGCGCCAAGAGAAATTCAGAAAGAGAACTAGGAGCCTCTTCAACAAGACCAGACTGCTGGCCAAAGATACCGATGCTTGGGTTGCTCTAATCGTTCGCGATAGAGCTGGCCGCGTCCAATCAATCAGGTCATCAGGGAGTCGTTATTGGCCGCCATCTATCCAAGACCTGATGGTAAGTTGACACTTGCCGAGCTCTGTCGTCTCATTTGCTGACCGAGGCCGAAGAAGGCATACCCATCAGGTACCCATGAGTTCCTCGAGAAGCAAGATATCTCTGGCTGTTGGAAAGAGGTGGCAGGAGATGCAAACGATGCAGTCCTTGATCATAGCGAGGCGGATTCAGCCGACGAAGGTGTTCAAGAAACCAGCATGATACCTGAGAAGGACCCCGAACCCGACAACACCATGTCGATCGATCAATACGATATAGACAAACACATCGAGAGCGGCAGAAACCTACGCCAAGACAGACAAAACGAGCCTGTCGCTGAGCATTCGCCCACCGCTGAACATTCGCCTGCCGCTGAACCTTCGCCTGTCGACCCGCTGGGGAAGTCAGACAACACACAACTATCTCAAGTCATGGAATTGGATGGACCATCAGCCGATGCCGGGCAAGTGCAGGATATAGCTGCCACCCATACAACCAGAGAATCCGGGAACTCAAGAGTCGACTCACCTGGGAGGGATACTGTCCTCGACGCAGGTATGCCGGACGATACCACATTCGACTTCGGAGAACTTGAGGATATGACCATCGACGCTACTGAAGGATCGAACGACACGACGAGCGACATGGCGGTGGAGTCGCATAACCCAATAGCTCACAACTACGGGGACGCAGACAGCGTGCCAGCCGTTCCTGGCGAAGCTATGGCAATGGACAAACTGAGTACGGCAGAACCGGATCTTCTAACCTCAGAATACGACACCGTGACGGACTTAGATATTCCGGGGGCGGAGAGCAGCGCCCAGATAGATGTCAGGGAAGGCGAAGCATCCAGTGCAATTTCCACCATGACCCAGCATCCCAACTCGCCATCATCTGGGAGTTCGGGTAGCTGGCAGGTGGTAAATTGGCCGAAGATGGACCCCAAAGACTTGCTTCAGAGCTGGAATTGGGTATTTCAGAATCGACGTCATCCGTAAGCGCTACAGCCACAATACAACTGCGAACGTTGGTCTCTGCCGCACTTCACATCAGCAAAGAAATTGTTTGGAGGGAAGATGGTGACAGGCAGATTGATAATCAAGAAGCATCTGGACAGGCTCGGCAACTTCGAATGCGTTTCATTAGAGATGATGAAATTTGATTGACATTTGAGTGCAAAATCCCAATAACGTTTTTGCTCCCGTCGTGCTAGAAATGATGACTTAGTCAAGATCTGAATGCAGAGGTGGGGACCTACACTATCAAGCCTTCATCATGCCGTAAAGAGACGTCCTATTACAAGACCATCATTTCAGATTCTCACAATCCAGCTGGCGATGGCCCTGAGATTGTCGCTGAAGGTAAGGCCGGTGTATGGACGGGATAAGTGCCCGCCAGAAACCCGTGTAATATCACTTTAAACCATCTAGCACATTCCGACACATCCATACCCAGTACTCCTGCTCCAACCAATTCTTCACAGCCCGAATTAACGCCATTAGAATCAAAATCTCAGGGTGACTGCCCGTGCCAGCGTTCAACGACCGCCAGGGACCAAGCACAATCTGTCAGGCAGGACGCACATTAACATGGTGAAATATAGGGGAGCGCAGCGCGGGAGGGGAACTGACCACATTTCCACCATCATCCTTCCACGAGATGTGAAATTTCCAATCATGGCCCACGACAGTCCATCCCAAAATCGGTGGCAACTCCTCCTCAAGACCGCTTCCACTATCAGTTCGACCACGCGTCCACAACCCACGCAGCCGCTCCAAGCCTGCGGCACACCAAATTCCTAGCTGCAAGATTGCCTCATTATAATCCCCTCCCCGTTCCTTCACCTCCAGACAACAAGCCAGGGGTACCGTACTCGTATATGCGTCCGTCATCTGGCTGAGAGACAGGTCTGGGTTTGCTTTCTGCACAGGCTCGATAGCCGTTGCGACAGACGGATGGTCGGAGGAGAAGGCGAGTGCAAGGTCTGCTTTCTTCGCGAAGGACTGCGATATATGCTTGGGGAGGAAGGCGGGGTCGACGGATTGTGTTTGGATGTTGTGGACGCGTAGCATGGAGGAATCGTCGCCAAGCTCTGCAGATTCGAGGACGTTATTTACGACTTTCATCCATGCACTTTCGTCGAGGTGATTATCATGGCAGCGCGTGCCTCGTTGTATATCTTGTCTACCGTCTCCCAGAGACCATCGGGGTATGAAGCTGCGCGCACGATCGTAGGATCTTCGAAGAGATGGCTTAATACTTCGAACTGGTCGGGATCTGAGGCTTGGAGTCGAGTCTGCACTAGATTAGCAATAGGCATGATCATTGAGCAGGAACACGATTACCTGGAGACTGTGGGGAATCACTTCTCTTGACAGCTTTTTGATGAGAGTGCTCCTCAGCCGTCTCACCGCAGGCGGCTGTTCCAGCCTGACATCAGGCTGACAGACGATGGGGTTGCTAATTTCAATTGACTCAATACTTTGCGGGTCAGACTGGGCGAGCGCTGGCGAGTTGATGGCGGCGTTGGCTGTAAGATGGGTCGGTTTTGAAAGGAAGTGGCAGACGTTGTCGCTGTCGTGCGCGTCGTTCGTCCGCTCGCATCTGAAGCCGCATCGCTGTTCATGCTTCTTTTCCGATTTGGTTTCCCTGCTCTGCCGCGCAGTAGGAAGGGCGATGGTGACGATGGGGAAGTTGATGTTGAAGGAAGTGGTGGTGTTGAATCTTGATCTTGCTGGTCATGTAACCCAGCGGGGTCAGACCAATCAATCGTCGCCAACCACGAATCGAGATAGCTGGTAGAGTTGTCTTGGTTTGATTCCATTGTGCCTCGAAGCAGAGAGTTTAGAGCGGGAAGGGGCTAGATAGGCATAATATATGTGTGTATATGGGGAAGTGCCGGATGTCAAGTACGCAATTCTCTTTTCCTGCGAAGTTGTTGACATGAGGTGACGTTTCTGCCAGCCATCGCCGCCCTGGACTGGTTCCCATGCCAACAACCGAGCTTTGGACAACAATGCTGAAATCAAAATTCACCTGCCCGCATTGCTTGAAGCCAACCGACACTGGCCATAAACAGGAACACATAAGCTAGTAAAGGCAGATGCTGTAAAATTGAGATACATAAATTCAAATGAACAAGTTCATTTAACCCTCACACATTATTGTTATTCCATCAACTACACTCCAAAATCTCCACTCTGCAAGCACACCTACGCCTGCTATCTCCGCCTCGAGCACTGAAACGCTCCCTAAGCCTACGCCGTTTCTCTTCCTCGCAGCTCGGTCTAATTCAACTGCGCTCTGTTCTAAGAACGCTATAATTGATTGCCAGGGCGATATCACTTGCTCTTTCGGTTTGGTGTCGAGTAGTACTAATTTAAGCGATAAACCGAGAATAAACTTCGAGCGGTAGAGCTGCTCTGTAATGTTTGCTGCAAGATAGACTGGTAGAGGAGATGTTTGCGTGTCAGATAGTATAGGGAACGTGATACCGTCTAAGTCTTGAAGGAGAAGCCATCGTGAGAGGTCATTTATTATGTATAGTACGTCGGGGACTAAAGGGATGCAGATTTGCGATGAGAGAGAATAAGTCACCCGGGCTGGTTGGTTTAGGCCATAGGAAGATACTTTGATCGTACCGTGGAAACCTAAATTTTCGTTCAACGTTGGCTGGTGATTTAAGATAGGATATTGAGAAGGTGGTGAGAACGACAAAGGGCGTTGGGGGAATTTCGAATATAGTGGACTCGCAACTGTTGCGCTGAGAGAAAGTAGCAGACACAGTAGAAGGTAGATTGGCTTTAACATCTGGAGGCAAAGACTCGGGACTATTGTTCCGTGACAACGGTGGTTATATCAACATGCTGAGAACTTGAAGGTTGAGTATCGAAGGCTAAGATATAGGGGGTCTTGTATGGCATGAAACTTTGGAGGGGAAGCGAGGATTAATCACAAGTAGGATGCTTGGCAGGAAACGGCTGCATTGTTAAGTTCCAATTCGTGCCGCCAGCCAACTAATTGCCACTGAGCTCGAAAGAGTAGGTTGAATATCTTCGAGGATAGGAAGGAGTGTAGCATGAAGTGAGCCACCAAAGCCTGTCATGTATGCTGTAACTTACAGTAGGAGGCTGTTTTTGTGACGAAATCGAACAGTGTTTGTATGATGGGATGTTGTTGAAGACGGGAAGTATTTTAAGGGTGGAATTCATTAGATTGGGGCAACTCAACCAGACTGTCCTTGTGAAGTGAAGGTTTCCTGACCAATGTTCCTCATATGCGCTACATTGTCAATTTGGCTTTCATTTCTTCATTTCTATTGAGCTCTACAATATCCAATCAAGCTACCACCAGGTCCCCTTCATTTGCTACTGCTTGATCTCCAGAGGCTTGGCTTTCTCCAAAATGCTACTGGCGGTGGTACTCTTTCCATCGGCTGATACGGTGGGAGTGATCCATCTACATGATCTTCTGCCGGGAGCTCCGCGCATATAGGATACCCCGGCGTCCGAGGTCGTTCCACCGCTGTTCTCGGACACGGCTGTTCATGTTTACAAGTGCAGTCGTGGTGGTAGTAGTGGAATTCGTAGACCTTGATCTCTGGGGATAGTGGAAGACTCTCTTTATGCTGTGTACCGATGCACCTTCGGCATATGCCTTGAGGTGGAGATGGATCCTCGGGAGGGTGTCTTGAGTGGTATCTGGATGACCTCGATCTGCCACAAGCAATGCATCTGTATCTGGGCACATTCTGATAGGTCACGGACCTCTTGACAGCCATTGAACCTCGATGTTCTTGCTCTAACCGAGATGCTTTTGACATTGATTAGACGCTTTCCCTATTGTGGTTACGACAAGAAGCAAGCCCCTTCTTTAATATGGATAGGTCTGCGCCAGATTTGGCCCTGGTTCGCAAGTGGCTCTCCACGTGAATCCAGCGAGCCAGCCCGAAACGGCTGGAGCGAAGAACGAATAAAAGCCTCTTTCCTACACAACTGGAGTTGGCCAATTAAATTTTATTTTTGTCTCGTTCTGATTGCCTTTTCATTGTCTGAGTGTTTGTCAACATGCGATATTGCAAGCACACGCAGTGGCTGGGCTTAGCCGCAAATGATGGCGATATCCTCCTTCAGAATACAGACAGACTCCAGACACTTCTGGAAGATCTTCCAGATCCAGATGAGCAAAGTCCACGTCTCCTTGTTTTTATTGGAAACAGATCCAAGGCGATGGCTATCAAAGAGTTAGCCAAGACCTTCTCTCCACCACCACGATATGGCCGTGACTCGAGCCGCCAGCATCACGATGAGTGGAGTTGGAGAGGCCAGACGAAGATGAATGGCAGACGTGCAAACGGAGAGATACATCTGCATATCCACGCTCCAAGCACCTTCAGCGGGAGACCCGTTCTACTTGCTGAAGGGGACTTACCGAGCCTCGACAAGCCAAGAGTGCTGGCGATCGAGAAATGCCATGAGACAACAAGCAGACCGCTACATGCGGGGACTCCGGCTGTGCCGACCTTCTCCGAATCTGCTGATAAGATCTATGTCAGGCTCCTCTCTCCATTCACCGACGTCTTCTGCTTCTTCGCAGACGATGTCGGGCAGTTGCAGCCAATCGTGCAACGATTGGCGCTTTGGCTAGACCTAGGTCAGCCCTCATCTCTCCCCAAATCCACGCGTCCTAAGGTCCTGGTCGTGATCGAACGAGGTGGGAACTTCCATGGCGATGATGAGTCTGCCTCGATATCCTTCAAGCAGATGTTAAGCGAGGAGACCACCATAGACGTCTCAGATCAGTTTTCTGACATCCGAGTTCTCAGCCTCGCAGCCCGCAACACGGACCTATCCAATAGAGCTCGCCACCGAGAGCTGTTCGAGCAGTTGCTGAACTTCTCTGATCAGGTACGAGAAGCCAGAGTCCGTACGCAGACGCTCTTCTCGGCTCACCACTTTGCCGCGTTTTTCCACAATGCTTTGATTCATGTTGCAGCAACTTCTGTAGAGCCCTTCAATTTCATATCCACGTCACGAATCGAGAACCCTGTGGCAAGCGACCTGCAGGATCATCTGGTAGAGTTCCTTCACAGGATCAAAACACCGCAATCGTTGTTGCAGTTTGCCATCCCTGTCATTGCGTCCAGCTTTCTGCTCGATGAATACCCACCAGATATGCATTGTAAGCTAAAAGCTATAGTCTAACATCTGCTAATATTTTCACAGTGTTTAGCCCCCGTGAAGTCTTCTGCACCCTCTACAAAGAAATATGTCATCAGGTCTGCCGCGCAGGGGTCCTCGCTCACGAAGGGTCAACCCATATGATTCTCCCATCCGGCTTCATCAGGTTGCTAGAAGATGAGTTCGTGACACAAGTGGAGGCATTCACCAAGCTCCCCGACGTTTCCAACGCTACATGGCATCAGCGAATGCTCTGTACTACTAAACCTAACTGGTTCTCTATACGGTCCAAGAAGACGTGTTTGGTATGCATACGGGCAAGGCCACAATACCGTCTACCATGTGGACATATCATATGCGACAATTGTGTCCGACTTAACGGGGAGAAGAGGGACGTCTGGGACTTTCATATCCCGCACTGCTTCCTATGCGGCCTGGAGACTGCCGGGGCTGTTTTCAAGGTCAGACCACCGACAGCTACTGCGCGGCTCTTGTGTATTGATGGAGGCGGCGTGAGAGGGATCATTCCTTTAATTGTGCTGCAGGCCTTAGAAGAGCTGGTTGGCCTACCCTATCCCGTGCAGGGGAATTTCGATTTCATTTTTGGCACAAGTGCTGGTTGGTCCAGCCGTGAGAAGTACACAGTGGCCCATGCTGACTCCATTTCAGGAGGCATAATCGCTCTGGCTTTAAGCCATGCTGGATTGTCGGTAGGGGACTGCATAGCCCTTTACGAACGGGTGGCCAAAAAAGCGTTCGGGCTACACCTGGTTTCATACCTAGCAATCCTCATCTCTTTATTTACCGATGGCATCTACCCGACTCAAAACTTGGATGCTGCCCTACAAGAGGTCTTTGGCAGTAAGGAGAGCATCCTTGACTGCTCAAGTGCAACAGCTATGGGTACGAAAATCGGGGTCGTTGCTTCGACGATGAAGCCAGAGCCATTTCTGTTCACAAACTACAACGGGCTAGGAGACCGGGAAGACAAGAAATTTGAGAAGTACAGCGTCCTACTGGGCGATGCTCTGGTGTGGGAAATGTAAGCCGCTCAAACATTGAGACAGGTTTGGACTAACTGGAAATAGTGCGAGATCTACCTCTGCAGCCCCAGGGTAAGGTGAAGCCATTCCAGCCCTTGAACAGACTTGCTAACGTGAGGAGGTTCTTCACTCCAAAGAAGATTGCCGGGCTGGGGAAATTTCAAGACGGGGGACTAACGCACAACAACCCATACAAGCTTGCCCTGAAGGAAATAAAGGCAATGTTTCCACATGATCCCGCTGCCAAAAGATCTGCTTTAAAGGTCTCTCTAGGGACCGGCAAGGCTCCCGACTATGAGCCCGAGCTGCATGGTTCGAACTCTTGGTGGAGAGATATGTGGCTCTTCCGTCTCGCTCGCGCGCTTTGGTCAGCTATCGACGGTCACGAAAATGGTGATGCCATCCGCAGAACGGAAGCAAGAAATCAGGAAGATGAGCACAAGACCGGAAAGAGGCGAAGGCGAGGCGAGTACTTCCGTTTCAACGTAGAATTTCATGGCCGGCAGCCCAGGTTGGACGACTCAAGCAAGATGCCTGAAATGAAGAGCCTCGCGCAGGAAGCGATGCTTCACTCAAAACAATTAAACCGTCTTTCACGTTGTATTATTGCAGAGCTCTTCGTTTTCGAGTTGGAGAGCATTCCGAGAAAAGAAAACGGCAAATACTCATGCACTGGTTATATCCTTTGCCGCCATCGAGCCGGGACTTTTGAGCTAGAGGCATTATTGGAAAAATTGGCAAAGTCATCAGCAAAGTTTCTCCTTCGCGGTCGTACACTTCCGGGTTCTGTTCGGGATCGGTCATCCCTCGCTAGAGACGGGAATTTCAGGAAACGGGTGTGTTTTGATGTTGACAGTAAAGAGGACTTCGTCTCGCTTCATCTTCGGGAAAAGGGGTCTGAATCTTACAATATAAGCGCCTCTCCATTTTCAGTTAACTGGTTGGTACAGGAGCAAAGATTGGGACAGGCTTTTGGTCGGCCAGATGGCGTGAAGAGAAAGCGGAAGGATAATGATGAGGGACTACCGAAGAAGCGCCAGCGTCAGTGAGCACGAACTGGTTAAGTAATAGTAGAAAAGACGCCCTATCACAGTTGCAGCTGGTATCCCAATTAATATACACATCCCATCACCCACTCGAGTTGAAGCTGTTCCCGTTGCATCGAATAGGATACAGTTCTGGGCACGGATTTGAGCCTGGCATGGGTTTCGTGGTGGGTTGGGACATGTGTCACTTTTCCGTATGATGTTGGCACAAGCCAGGAAGAACAAACAAGAATGCAGATAGAGACCTTTAGGGACATCAACAGTTGTGACTACGACTTACTATTCCGATCAAGCTTTGTCGAGTGGTTAGACTCGTGGTCATATTACGATACTACCCGTTGAAAGGGAAGGACAATACAGTATGTAGAGAAATTCTCTCCATGTATTTGTAAAGTTGGAGCACGTTGCGATGCAGTAGAGATTTCAATTGCAGGTGGATATCACTTTTTTTCCAGAAGACTTTATCCGTAACCTTTAGATAAACTTATTCTTTCCTTCTAGCATTGTAACACAATGCTGTAATTCCTAGTCCCATTATTCCGCTCCGTCCGCAGCAACGCCGCCGTAGTGATTGCAATCTACACTGCCACCAATGACGAGCGATACACAAGTTCTTCGTCGTGTCCACTCCAAACTAAGGCAACTGGATCCATCATTTGTTGAAACTCAGGATCGGTCGTCCGCAGGAGATGTGACGATGTCCGAAGAAGAATTAGGATCATTCAAAAAGGTGATTCAAATTGCATTGTGTGAGTTGTGTCCTTCGAAATGCAACTCAGCACTGGAATTGAAGATTGGTGTGGGGCAAGAGCGTCGCCAAAAGATTTGACGCCAGATGACGCACTGTCACTTTCCCAGCATTTCCGCGCTCAACTGGGAGCCACTTCTGCTGCCACACCTTTTCGAAGCTTTTGGCTACCTCACTTTGCAGGTCCACACCTTCGCAAGGGTCTGCACACCCTCCCAGCAAGAGCCCACTTTTGCTACCACACCTTTGCAACGATCTGCACACCCTCCCAGCAAGAAGCCACTTTAGCTACCACACCTTTGCAAAGATCTGCACGAGCTGCCAGTTACTGCCCCGCACTGCGGGGCATCTACACACCCTTTCCAACAAGGAGCCACTTTAGCTACCACACCTTTACAAGGATCTACACGCCATTTTCAAAAGAAGCTTTTGGCTGCCTTACTCTGCGGGGTCGTCTACCACACCTTTGTACGGATCTACACACCCTCTCCAGCACTGACCCACTTTAGCTACCACACCTTTCCAAAGATCTGCACACCCTCCCAGCATGAATCCACTCCAGCTACCACACCTTTCCAAAGATCTACACACCATCTTCAACAAGCTGCCCCGCATTACGGGGCATCAGCACACCCTCTCAGCATGAATCTACTTTAGCTACCACACATTTGCAAGGATCTACCCACCATCTTCAACAAGAAGCCACTTTAGCTACCACACCTTTACAAGGGTCTGCACACCCTTCCAAGAAGGAGGCAGCATTAGTGTGCCCCGCATTGTTGGCCTTTGCAACGATCTGCACATCCTTCCAACAAGGAGCCACTTTAGCTACCACACCTTTGCGAGAATCTGCACACCCTTTCAAGGAGGAGGCAGCTTTAGTGCCCCGCATTGTTGACCTTTGCAACGATCTGCACACCCTCTCCAACAATGACCCACTTTAGCTACCACACCTTTGCAACGATCTGCACACCCTCTCAGCAAGGAGCCACTTTAGCTACCACACCTTTTGCAAAGATCTACACGCCATTTTCAAAAGAAGCTTTTGGCTGCCTTACTCTGCGGGGTCGTCTACCACACCTTTGTACGGATCTACACACCCTCTCCAACAATGACCCACTTTAGCTACCACACCTTTGCAATGATCTGCACACCCTTTCAAGAAGGAGGCAGCTTTTTGCAACGATCTGCACACCATCTCCAGCAAGAGCCCACTTTTGCTACCACACCTTTGCAACGATCTGCACGCCCTCCCAACAAGAAGTCACTTTAGCTCCCACACCTTTGCAAAGATCTGCACGAGCTGCCAGTCTCCTGCCCCGCACTCTCCACACCCTTTCCAACAATGACCCACTTTAGCTACCACACCTTTCAACGATCTGCACACCCTTCCAACAGGGACCCACTTTAGCTACCACACCTTTCAACGATCTGCACACCCTTCCAACAGGGAGCCACCAGATCTACACACCCTCTCCAACAATAACCCACTTTAGCTACCACACCTCTGCAAAGATCTACACACCATCTTCCAGCATTGCGGGGCATCAGCACACCCTTTCCAACAAGGTGCCACTTTAGCTACCACACCTTTCCAAAGATCTACACACCATCTTCAACAAGCTGCCCCGCATTACGGGGCATCAGCACACCCTCTCAGCATGAATCTAGTTTTAGCTACCACACCTTTCCAAAGATCTGCACACCATCTTC
>MU270551.1:21195-31672 GCA_021432625.1 Leptodontidium sp. 2 PMI_412 | reverse complement strand
TTCCAACAAGAAGCCACTTTAGCTACCACACCTTTCCAAAGATCTACACACCATCTTCCAACATTGCGGGGCATCAGCACACCCTTTCCAACAAGGAGCCACTTTAGCTACCCACACCTTCGCAAGGATCTACACACCATCTCCAACAAGCAGCCAGTTCAGCTTCCACACCTCTCCATCCTCCCAAGAGGAGCTAGTTTTGGCTTTGTGAGATCAGCACAGGCAGCCAGTTTTGCTGCGACACCCTTCCCACCTTCCATGAAGCCACTTTTGCCTGCTGCAGCAGC
Source organism: Leptodontidium sp. 2 PMI_412 (assembly GCA_021432625.1). Taxonomy (NCBI): domain Eukaryota; kingdom Fungi; phylum Ascomycota; class Leotiomycetes; order Helotiales; family Leptodontidiaceae; genus Leptodontidium; species Leptodontidium sp. 2 PMI_412. Next base: position 31,385 of record MU270551.1, on the reverse strand, counting down.
CGCCAGTTGTCTGCCACAGTTCTTCACAACAAGTCAGCACTGCGACAGTTCTACGTTTGCTATCAAAGCTTTTGCATCTTTATTCCAGGAGTCACACAATCATACATGTTCAGACGAATCTATTTGACCTATGAACTATTTACATTTTGTCCTGCGCGCAGTGTTTCCGTCTCCTTTTCATGGAGAATGCTCGGGTGTAAGGCAATGGCAGTGAGAATCCCCTCCTCGAGAAAAAATATGCGGTTTAAATCACTGCGAGTTAAGGAGATGTCACTGGAGTACTTTTGCAGATGCTTGTAGAGCATGTCTGTTACTAGATTCTTTTTGATCTTGTCTGCTGATTACCTTACGAACTCAGAACTGTCCTGTCGGAGACCTCTCAACGACTTGCCATCTTCCCTAAGATCCATTCTGAACTGTGCCATCAATCGCATCGATCGAAAGCGCCACGTTGGAGTGAAACTCGACATACTCATGTAGACAATCGGACCAGATTTCAACGACCTGATTCCATATCGCTCTGAAGCCCGAGCGGTCTTCGATCTCTCTTGTATATCTCGAACCGTACAGCAAGCGCGCAATTTTTCTAATCTTCGGATCCGTGTGGCGATAATGTTCTTTCATGTACAAGAGAAGTCTCGATAGCTGCCAGTAGGCTTTAAAGACTGGTAGTTCAGGCAGTGGTTGAGAGCTAGTCATTTTCCCAAACAGGTGGTCTAGGCACACAGCAAGCCTCGTACCTGTAGGAGTAGAAGCCCAGTCTGGTGTAAGGAGCTCCACGTCACCATGGGAGTCTTGTATCGCGATTGAAAGTAGGCTCGGATTAGCGACATTGTGAAGCCGCCTGAAGGGTCGCAGGAGGAATTGAGCGGTGGGAAACGCATCCTCTCGATTTAAATAAGCGTTGCCAAACTTGATAACAATGTCCAAGCGAGAAATGGATCTTTGCATCGTTCGAAACCTTCCGATTAATCTGTGCAGATGATCGCAATAGTCGAGAAGCCTCGACAGGGATGCTTTGTGATTTGCAGCATGTGAATTCGGTACCCACCAAGCGTTTGGAGAGGGTAGCATAATTTCGACACGGAACGATTGGATCATATCGAAGTATCTGTTGCTCAGTGGGGGATCCCAGATGGGCTCGATTGCCAGATTCGCAGCAACATTTGGGGACTTGGTCTGTGTCTGATTGCTGCTGATTGTTAGCGTACGGACTGAGCGGTTGGTTGGCCCTACCTTGCCGTGAATAGGCCCTGTTGCCCAAGAATCGTCGGCGGCAATGTCGTCTGCTGCCATTGATGACCTTCTAGTGCATGCTGCTGGAAGCCAAAGCACCTGTGTTGAGCATTGTTCTGAGACAAATTACACATGCTCAACCAATCTCCGTGGAGCTCGATGGAGAAATTTCTGGTTCGGTAGAGGAGACCAGCAGCTTCATCATGGATCTGTCGATTGACGCAGAGAATTGCCGTGTATACTCCTCCTCCATCGCTTGTCAGGCCAGACTTCTCGTATCGAGCTGGAATGGGTCTATCAGGGAGTAAGAGCTGATATATGCCGAGCCGCATCTCGATGGGGATCTTGAGAAAGTAGCAGGTGATGCGATGCTCGCGATGCTCAAGACAAAGTTCGGTTCCATGGAGCTTCCATTCGCAAATGCGACCGCATTCGAAACCACAACGTAACGGTGCTCGGCACCGTCCCGTTCTCTTCAGCTGACGACGATGTACCCGGCACGTGGGCAGCATGCCGGGTGTGAAAGTGCCATGGGCTCTATTACGGCAGTCACCACCTTTTCTCAATGTCCCTGAGCACCGTATAGGTTGCCTGTCATTGTGTAGCAGGCATGCCTGGGAATGCGCCATGTTGATCCTAGCCGCCATTGCAGTCGAGCGGGCAAATTCGATGCACGAAGCCGTTGCACAGGTGCCTGATCAGTCTTTGATTAATTCTCGTCTTGACTCATCCGTCGTTGGTTTAATGGTTATTAAATAATCAGACTGAGGTAAAATGGTGGTAATACATCTGAGAATGCCTCAGAATGCGGTTGCGCGCCGGAAATGGCGTTCATGCAGCTGGAAGTGCCAAGTATGAATGCAACGCTGCTTCTGGCTCTATATCACGGGTTCAGAGAAGTGTTGTCTCCCCGGTCACCGGGGGGTACCTCTGTTAAGGCAGATTTGGCGACCTCTCAATTTACTCAGTAGCTTGTAAAATCGGCTTCGCGTCGTTTTGCTCAAAAACAACGGGAGGCACAGACCGCCTCGGCCATTTTGGCTGACACCGGAACGGGCCGCCTCCGTGCATTGAAGAACCTGGGGATTTGAGGAGACGAAGCAGCTGGGTAGGGCTGCACCACTAAAGGTATCCAGAAATGGACATCGCTAGAAATAATTAAGTGAAAAATTAGCGATACCCATTTCGCCTTTTACTGTATAGTACAGTGCTGTACAGTATCTTGAGGTTAAAAGTGAAGATGTGGTTTACGGTTCCACTCTCACAGCCACATTTGTCCGCCTACAGCGTGGAGCCGCTGTATTTCATACTTACAGTACTGGACTAGGCCACTACTTCGATTTGGAAAGGGAATACTTTCTCGCTCTTCTCTCTAGGAAATTCCAAGGATTCTTCATCAAAGTTCCAGATTTGGGAATAGATAGGAAGAGCGGTGCTGGGATATCCCTGGAATAGAAGTAACTTTTTTTTTGTTATGGATTTTCAAAATTTGAAGTCAACCCGCATGGCCAGCGATATCGAGTCAATGGGGCAGCACTGATAGACTCACATCAAGGGCGCTAGAGAATCAGAAGATAGGATTGTCTATACTAGCTCTATTTTCGCTCAGCTTCCAAATCTGGCCTGATGGTAAGTAATGGATGCAATCAAATCAGTCATCAAGAACATTTGCTACTCCCTCATCGCAATAATTCACATTGATGCTGTTTTGTCTGGATCTCAGTGTTCAGGTCGCCTCAGCTACGGCATTATCTGGTGATGTCTATCTATGAAGAGATGCCATTCTTCCATCAAGCGTCATGAGCAGACGAGCGCCCATTAGTTGTATCTCCAGCCATGCCTTCTCCTATCATTAGGATGGTTTTCCTTAGACGCTTTGCTGAGGGTTCTTCCAAGCTAGCTACGTCTTCCTCGCCACTTGGCCTCATCCTCTTAGACACAATCCTGCGTCTTTCAGCTCTGATATGAGACCATTCAAGTTGCTGATCGACATCGTTCTCAGCCCCAGCGAGTTTCACCCCAAGAATCCGATTCTCTTCCTGCAATAAGGTAATATGATTGTGGAGATTACTGACCAACTGGGTTGCATCTGTATCCTTGGCCTCTAGACTCTCGATTGTAGCTTTCGCATCATATAGCTGAGTTCTTAGATTGCAAGGCTCGTGGTCCTCCGTGGCAAGCTCTCTTTGCTAATATGCATGGAATCAAGTCAGCTGGAATACTTGGCACCTCTGGACTAGAAAGCTCATACCCTCAGCTCAGCTATGTCTTTGGCTGGTGCTAGTCTGCTATATTGTGAGTGTGACGTGGCGGGGTTGGTGCAGTGGTCATGAGTTGGATTGCTTCCAAAGATGGTCATGGACGAGTCGCTGTTTATGTCATCGTGGTCTGAATTAGATGCATCGTCTCCACTGCTGTTCTCACTTGATATCTGCCTCTGTATTATGGTGTGTCTCTCGGCGATGATTGATCGAAGGACTGACGACACCCTTGGTCGAACCTCTTTAGGGGGAATTCCAAAGAATGCTTCGGGCTCGGTTCGAGCAACCATAGGAAAGTACTCCTCCTCATGGCTAAGGCCAAAGAAAATTGTATTACAACCCTTCTGCGATACAATTTGCTCTGGACAACCGCATTTAGCGACCTTGGTGGTGTTTTCAATCTCAGTTTCATCCTCCAAAGGAATAGCTTCTTCTTCGTAACGTCATCTTAGCATCAGATTCAGAGCATTGAGAAGGGCTCTGCAACTTACTTGGCCTGACCAGCTCAGCCCTCTTGTCAGCGCAGGTGCTTTGGCGGTGCAGTATGACTTGGAAATCCCCACTCAATCCATCAAACTTCGCAGCCAGACCACCTTGTAGATCTGTCCACGAGACTTCAATCTCTCCGGCCCGATCTCCCTGCCGTGCTTCAACCATTCGAGGCATCTGATGGAGATTTTCGCTGACTCTCAAACGCAAAGAGCCGTGTGATTGCGTGGGATTGTGATGGTCTCTGTGCGGCCCGTGCCTCAACTCGGCAAGAACCAGTTCATAAAGATCATTCACGACATGATTACAAAAGAAACTGTCGGCATTGACTTCCTTTGAAGACACTCGACGCGAAAGCCAGCATTGCATTTCATCGTGACTCGAGTAGAAGTCAAGCCACTTCTCGTTGACCAAGATCTCGGACCCTTCAAGGAGCAAATCCAGCTCAGTATCTGTACTGCTTTTAAACCTGAGCTCGAGGTCTCTCGTGCTTGCATCTAAAGCCAGAGCAGCCCTCAGTGAGCATTTAACTCCGACAGAGAAGGGCGTATCTTCTAGCGCCGAGTCCACTGCGTTGCGTAACAAGTAACGCCTTTGTTCTTGCGGAGTCCGTATGAGATTGAACCTCTTCAAAGGGTCCCAAAGCCTGCGTGGCAGCTGTTTCGGCTCTTTCTTCAAACTTCTACGGATGAGATCAACATCCTAAATGGTCGCCTTTTATCAGCGCCTTACTTCGGGGTCAGCCAATTAAAGGGTGTAAAGCTTCATACCAGGTCGCCATTTCTATCGTCGTGGTAAAACACCTTCCGGGCAGGGTCCTTGTTCAACAGGAACTGCCAGATTGTCTGCAGAGTTGGCCTTGTGATGTATCGCTCGACCAGATTGACGTCAGCCCATTCCGCATCGTCCAGCATCATCTCGGCGTATTTAGCAATGGTGACCTCCGGGTGGCAAACAATCCCAAAGGCCCAGAGCTTTGCGAGGTCGTACGCTTCCTGGTGAGCATTTGCCATTTTCTTCCTGTCTCTATCGACAGAGCCATTGGCAAAGTTGTAACCGTACTTGAAGAGTTTTGATGACTGGTAGTTCTCAAGGTGAAGACCTTTTAGGAAAATCTTTCCGCGGAAGTTCTCGTCTAAGATAATGCTACCAGCACCTGTTTCAATGGTGTTAGAAGGTCTGTGGAGGTCTAGGGAAACTTTGATCCAAGCCCGGAATTCTTCCATGGTAACTTTCCTCCCCTTTCCACTTTGAATGCTGCCGATTCTTACCATAACATCCTCCCAAGGATTGGATACCATGTCCCTAGATGTCCCTTGTCGAAGTGCAGCTTCGTGTTGCGCTCTGCGATTGCCAAGTTCTCTGTCGGAAATTGGTGTCAGACTACAGAACAAATTCTGCCCCTTAGGACCACCCAGATAAAACTTCCAGTTAAAGCTTGTAGCTTGGTATTGGACTTGGTAGCCATCTCGAGTGAGGATTAATGCTGCAATCTTGGCACCTTCTCCGTAGCCACCAGCCAATGCATTTGACTTTGTCTTAGTGGACCCACCAATGTCAACGAAACTTGACCCCAGCTGCGCGTTGCAGTTTGTCATTTCAATCACACCAGTCCCTGAATCGAAGCGGACCCACCCAAGGACCGTTGGTGTCCCGTCAGGACGCTGCTGTCCGCGTCGGATGACTTTTGCGACGAAGTGATGATCTGAGTTCTCAATTTCGTGGGTGATATCTCTTCGTGTCAGGTTATAAGACATTAGAATGCCATCCGTACTAGATGGAAGTTGCCGTTAATATGATGCCTTGAGGTGAAAGACCAGGTAACCAACTTGTTCTGAATAAGTTCTCGAATGGCATGCCAAGCAAACCATTCACCTTCAAGGTAGTCCCTCTTATAACCAATCGTCCGAATGCCGCGTCCGAGTGTGGTACGGTCTTCCTTCTTCGGATCCATTGGGATGCCTGAATGATGATTTACTGTTTGCGGTAAAGCCATTAATGAGATCCTAATTGAACAATAATGCGAGAGATGAAAGGATAAGGATCCCGAGATTAATTCGAATTTTCTAAAAATCCCGTGGAACTTCAGCGATTGAATAATAGTTGTGTAAGGTGGGAAATGCTAGGTAGAAGTGAGGAAGTTCAATCTGAGGAAGCAAGAAATGTTAATTAGAGGTTCTTAATGGCTGGTGGTCCGTGCTCAGAGATTTTTTTTAGGTCTATGTCAATATTTGTACCGCAATCTGGGACGGTGGAAGCCATACCGAACAGATGTAAAGAGGAAAGAAAGATGTGATTGTTGTGAGATGGTAGACAACCTTGAGTATCTGTGGGTTGTCTTGACAAAGTCAGCAGTCAGCAGCTTAACCAAGGTGACTCAAAACTACCAGCGGTCATAGGCAGGATTGGAGCCATCAATTTTGGGAGCCATCAATTATGGGAGGCATTTTGGGATCCATCAATTTTGGTGGACTCAATTTTGGAATCCATCAACTTTGGGAGCCATCAGTTGTGAGCCGTCCATTTTAAGACACCTCCATTTTAGGACACCTCCATTTAGGCCACCTATTGATGATTAGGTGATATACGTTCCTGGTTCTAGAAGGAACTTTCTCCAATTCCCAATCCTCAAGGCATGAGTCTGTAATCATGAGACAGTCTCAAAGTCAAGCGGAAGACTCAAGACTTGAGGCAGAAGAGACGGCGGACGTTCAGAGGATCCGCCCGCATCAGTCTGGATGCACTTCCAGCAGCACAAGCACCGAGATCTCGATACCAAGCATGTCGAGTATCTGAAAGGGTGCTTTCGAAAAGATCGATGTCGTCGATTAGAGGTGCGAAATCATATCGAGGCGGAAGTCGATCAGCAAATTCTCGATATTGCCCTTCGTGACTCGAACGTCACAGCTCGTGAACTCCTGACTAATCAGCCGAACGGATATCCACGGTTGGTCTTTCCGCAAGGCTTTCAACTCGAGTGTCTCCATGGACAGCACAGAATTCAAGCTGCGCGAGAATTCCTCCCTCCGACTGACAAGTGGTGGACCGTCGATCTCTATACCTCCGGTGAGCATGGTTACTCTCTGCCTCGAATGAAGCTGACCTTTGTCAGATATCAACGAGGACCTGAAAACATGTCTCAACGAGCAGCATTCCAACGAGGACCGACCAAGCGATGGCGAGGCATATTGCAAGATACGGTACTACCACTTTCAACGCGACACGAACGCCGAGTTGCGATGGAAGGCTTGCCTGCGGGGTTGTAGGCTGACGAACTTGAAGGGACTTCTCTTGGACGAGAAGTTCACGGCTGGGTTTGACGCCTTATTGGATATTCCAGGCGTCTGGGACGGCATGAGGCTGACAACTCTACGAAAGATGATGGCCATGGGTTGCAGAGACGTGAGCAGACCCTCTCTGCTATGGCATGTACTAATCGTTGCACCACAGGAATGTTTGAATTACCTTCGCCGTATTAAGGAGGTGTTTACAGCTCTGGTGGGGAAAGATTCTCTGGGGAGGATCGATATAGCGACAGTGAAAGCCCTGGAAGGGAGAGCGCCGGGTGCATCAACAAAGGATCTCGGTGAGCTGCGAGGAGGGTTAATATTCAGCGCGTTCAGCGACCGCGAACGCGACATGATCTGGGAAAGGTTGAAGAAGATCGATGGCCTCATGCCGTCCCTCTTCACCTTTTTTTTAGGGATATCCAATATCTGAAGCTCTGTATCGATTGCCTCAAGCGTTGGGTAATTGTCCCTAAACGTGAGAGTGTCTGCGAGACTCTTGCGCGCAGCTACTCCGATAAGAACCAGAAGGCCTTGTTAAAATCCAAATCACGGAGGACTCCTCCCTAGACCGGGCTGGAACGCCTGCGGACTGCATAGACTTGGGGATTCGACATCTTGTTGCCCTGGCCATGCGCTACTACCCTGCCATGCCCGCAGACCGTGTCAAGGAAGATCCTGTTCAGACAGCGGCTACCAAGCCGGACCCCGCTGTGCTGCGCAACCTCGCCGATCTTGCATATGATTTAGGATTCGATACTCCTCAAATCAGTGCCTTGAAGCAGTATCCGGGCCTGAGGACTGTGCGACTTGATAGCTCGTCATCACTGCCTCTCCATGTCACGTCTGGACGAGGTGTGGCAACGCCTGCCAGGCCTGCCAGATCTGGCATCCCCCGCACAGAGGCATACAAAGAGGACCGGGACTCCTTATTTGTCACTCACCTTCACAGCGAACAGCAGCATCGGGGTGAGGGCATCACATCTTTCTTTGTCCGAAAAGCAGTATATCTTGCCTTCTTTGGTAGACCAATCAGCACAAATGGTGGAAATGATGGCTCGGTGCGAGGATCCAGTCCCAACGACTCTTATGTTCCCGAACGACCTGATGATGGTGATTCTCCAGGAAGTCCTGAACGTAGGGAGGATATTGATGATATTTTGTCCGCGTACGCTCAAAGTAGCGATGATGGTCGGGCACAAACTTCTGCGGATACTGGAAGATGCTGGTGAAGGGCCGAATGTATCAGCTACTGATGACACCTTGGACAGATCAGGAGAGTGGGAGTGGGCGAGCGCGAGGGCGAGAGAGAAAGCGAGGGAGCGGGATAGGGAGAGGGAAGAGCGGGAGAGGCGGGAGCAAACGAGGTTAGCACAGGCGGAAGCTGAACGCAGACAAGTCCAAGGGTCGACTTGGATCACCATGGTCAGGAGGTACTTCTAGCTGTGCCCAATTTCAGCTGAGGATTGCCCGAATTAGACGGTAACGGCAATTGCAGGGGTATAGACGACTTTTGTTGAGGTTCCTGATAGATATTTTATCTTAGGGTAGTATTCGGAACCAACCGCAGTCTTGTATCTTCCGCCGTTTGGTTTGACACGTGAATGACTTAGAGCCGTGGCAAGGGCGATAGCCAGCATGGCGCGTAGGAAGTATTTCCAAAGCTTTATTCTCTAACTTATATGCCTCGCCTTTCAAGCTGCTCTTTCTTAACCAGCAAGGAAGAGCCACACCAGGGAGAGGTTCTGCGGCAGGGGAAAATTAATGTTCCGGAGGAACACCAAAACCTCGCTTCACTGTTTACATGTAAATAAACCGTCCAATTTTAATAACGTCCCTCCCTGCGTGCCGAGAAACCCTGCGTGCCGAGAAAAACGAGAGATACTTTGACTTTACGCATCTCAATCTCCACACCAACTTATAAATCTATGAATACAAAGGGTTAGCCGTGTTGAACAGCTATTTCTTAGCAATTTAACTCCTTCCGAAGAAATTCTATATTCGCATCGTTGCCCTTTCACCTGATTTATAAGAAGCCTCTACTTATACTTTAGTACGAGTCCATTGCCGCAGCTATACTGGCGAGCTCTTATAGTCCCTTACACTTCTTAAAAGTTCTTATCTAAGCTTTAAATCCTTATTTTTTTAGTCCGAGACCCTCATAAGCTTTGTGGGTGCTGTGGCGCGCAAACAATTGCAGGGTCGCTATGCGGATCGGTACTTCTGATAGACATAACTAACGTTTTTCGGCTAAGAGGGGCCGACCCGCTCCGCCCATAAAGCTTTACTTCGTATGTTCAGTAAATAGTTGCTGCAAGACATCTGACCATTTTGCTGCAAGCATGAGATGGAAAACTAATTATATTGTCCTTGCACGTCGCGTACCTTTTTTCTTACCTAGGCGATATTGTTAGAAAGTCACATAATTCCGTCAGCTTGTTCTAGAAGATTCCAGAAGCAAGTAGTCATCAAAATGCTACAAAGTCTTAAGCTCCCCTAGAACCCTCTATGAAATAGAGATAATAGTAAAAGAGATATCTTATTTAAAGCTTCAAATACCATGCATAGGCAAGTATCGTCCTAGATTCATATTAGTTGGTTCAGCCCTGGTCGAATCTGAAGAAATGATAATCTCCCTGACGAATGCCCTAAAACCACAATCCTGTCCCATACAGCTTCACAAGTAGGTCGATAATTAGCAGGTAGCCAGAGATATCTAGCAGTACCTTCTACTAGCCATTCACTAGATACGTGTAAGGTCGGAATGCTTTTGCCGTCGGGGGAGAAGGCCCAGACCCAGTTAGAATGGCCCTTGAGCGTCAGCTGCAAGGCTCCTGTCGCTGCATCCCAGAGCCGTACTCTCTTGTCGTGAGAGCCCGACACGACCTGCTTGCCGTCGGGGGAGAAGGCCACAGAC
>MU270551.1:0-20820 GCA_021432625.1 Leptodontidium sp. 2 PMI_412 | reverse complement strand
GCTGCAAGGCTCCTGTCGCTGCATCCCAAAGCCGTACTGTCTTGTCGTGAGAGCCCGACACGACCTGCTTGCCGTCGGGGGAGAAGGCCACAGACCTGACCCAATCAGAATGGCCCTCGAGTGTTTGAAGCATCGCATTCCAATATCTTTCTACTTTAGGCTTTGTCTGAATCCATGATGGAATACATTCCTCGAAGGTTTCTCGAACAATGCTCTTCTCTGGAGCAAAGATAAAAGCTGAACAATATACTTGCAGAGGCGCCTGTTCAATAATTGATCGGTTGGCTACGGCAAATCGCGTTGCATCTTGTATAAACGCACGCAAATCAGGACTTTCATCAAACTGTTCACGTTAGGATAGTCCGATAGCGATGAGAGTATACAAATAACGTACCTGAAGATCCTTAAGCTTCCGAACCATAACTACGCCTTCTGACACGCTTTTCAACAGGCTCAGCGCCTCAAGCCAATACAAGAAGTACTGACGGAGGAAACTGTAAACCGGGCCACTGTCCTTGAGGTCCTTAATAGTTTCTTCTCTCGTTTGACATTGGAGGAGATGATCAACCCAGTAAAGACAGGAGTACCGTACCGCCGTGAGTGGATCAGGGTCGGGCTGCTTGACTTGGTCGATAGTGATTCCGGGATTTCCTAGCCAGTAGACATCCCGCCGTAGTACTCTGGACATTAATTGAAGTGATCGTGAGAAGATAGTGTTATGCACGTCTTGTGCTCGGAAGAGAAGTGGTTCTTGAGGTGCCTTTCCAATCAGAAAGTCCTTTGCTGACTGGTGCACAAAAAAAATCGTGCGTTCTCGAATTGTGAGAAAGGATCTGCAGTAACCTATGATCTCTGCTAGAGCTTCATATTCGCCATCAACTCCATTAGGCATCTTCACCAAAGTCACCAGCTCGTCAATTGTGATTGGCCGATACACAGTCGATACGACAGCTAGTACATTCATACAGAGCTCAGAATCCTCTGATGCCATGATTTGATCCAGCATCCGCTGGTAGAGTGCATCGAGTCCAGGCGGTAAGGCTTTCAACTTCTGGACGGCTTTCCACCCTGAAAGATTCGACAGCTCCTGGCAGACTAACGCCACCCAGAGAAAAGTGCCATGTGCGTTTAGCGAAAGGTGTTGCTGGACAGCGTCTCGTGTCTCGCTCGTATATTTGTTCTGCCTGCTGAGATCGTGAACTTTAGTCTCAATGAAAGTCGCAACAGCAGTGGAGACGGAATCTGCATTCAGCTCGAGACATAGCCTTTGCTTCTGCATTGCGGTGTCGAGCGTCTTCTCGATTTCTGGCCAGTTGCGGCTAGAGACTACCCATTTAACACGAGTAGATACAGATGAAGTCTGCGCGATAAAACCTAATAATCTTGGCAAGTCGACTACGCATTCATCGAGCGCATCGACAATCAAATAAGTATCATCTAGATTTGGATCTTGTAGAATGCCAGAGAAAATCTTGGTCAAAGCAACCCAGGCATTCGCATCTTCAAAGAGCGCCTTGCCAGCTTTATCGTAGCTCGTTTGCACATGCGAGACGAGAGATGGTTGTTGGTCGACTAGCAGATAGATCAGACCTCGTAGCACAGCTGTGGCACTGTTGATCCGGGAATCTGTGGCCTGGCAAAAGAAGTACGACAGAAGTGCAGCCCTGGCTAACGAGTTCTGTAGTTCATCGGCAATACCGCAAAGCAACATTGTCTTGCCCTTCCCAGGGTCGCCCTTGATCCACAGCAACCGATTGTGTTGGCTGGTGCGCCATTGTTGAAAGTCGGAGGTTTCTATCACCCATCGGTAGGCCTCTTTTAGCAAGCCACCTTTGGTGGCCTCGATACGTTCCTTATCAAGGCGGGGGTCGGTGAGCCATAAGTCCTGCATACATTTCTGTCTTTCGCGAACTTTATCCCACAGCCGGCCGAATGCTTTCACTACTCCTTCGCCATAGATAGGGACCATAGAGACACCGAAGATGCCCAGCAATGAGTATGCTTTATCCTCCTCTTGCCCCGTTTCTCGGTGTTCAATCCACTGCATTCGCTCATCGATGTGAAACTGAGATAACGATTTTGCTTGGAGCGCAGAAGGGGAAATGTTTGTTACTTTGCAGATTTGCTTCTGGAGAGAGCTCTTGTCACCAAGTCGATTGCCCTCGAAGGAGAAAAACTCCACCGAAGCTGGGGCAAGGAGCTCTTGGAGTGTCCAGCCTCGAGTGAACCATCTGCTCTCCCGAAAGCTCAAGTCCCAAGTATGCTCTGACGACTGATCACTTGCTTTTTGCTTCCTTGTCGAAACATCCGACAAATAGACATAACATCGACTTGCATTGCGATACCAACGGAACATAGAGTTGATGGAGTGCCTGAGTTCGGCCTTGTTTTGCTTCTTGATACAGCAGGTATCAACCCAAAAGTATGGTAGACCATCTTGTCTAGCCTGTTCTCCACAGAACCTAATCTTCTTGAAACCATCCTTGTTCTGGCCAGTCCCGCTTATCACCTCTGCATATGTGACTTCCTTGCTATTATCCTGTTCCCATGTGTGCGAGAGTATAGCATACTCAGGTATATCGCTCTCATTGAACTCGGTCAGGCTGAAATTGCCATCGTTGTTGTACTGTAGCAGACGCATATTCGACTAGGTTCGATGATCGAAAGGAGGAGGGTTCTCGGTAGTAGTTGGGCCGTCGAGTTGGCATAGATGCGCGGGTGAAGACTTCATGTCAGGTTGAGGCCGGCACACTCAGCTGGGCGGCAGCCTCGCGACAATCGCATCGTAGTACATCACTGGAAGCGCGCAAGCCTGAGCCAGTCGCTCAGGGTCACGGTAGGGATGCTGGAAGTCATAAGTGGCAAAAGATATTCGAAGTCAATCTCGATTAAACATATTATTGTTAAGAGGGAAGCTGAAGAAATCTGAGAATTGAGTGATAGGAAAAGAAAATCAGGACCCAGTCTACCATCGATCGATTATCCATCTGGTGTCGACGTTTCTCACCTTAAGTCTCAGGCTAACATGTGTTAAGTAAGCTACGGCGAAACTACGGCGAATTTAGTAAGGGAGTTGCGGGGTCTGTCCCATCCTAGCGGAGAATCGTAGTTCCGTCGATCAGAAGTACCGAACAGCGTGGAGGCTCTACAACTATTTGCGCGCCACAGCAGCCACAAAGCTTATCCGGGTCTCGAACCAAAAAAAAATCGATCTAGAGCTCAGATAAGATCTTTCAAAGTGTGTAAAGCATAGTAAGAGCTTGCCAGTAGAGGTGTGGCAGAGGACTCGTACTAAAACCTAAATAGAGGCTTCTCAAAAATCAGGCGAAAACACGACGATGCGATTAAAAAATTGTGTTCGGATCAGGGCCAAATTGCTAACACATAGCTATATCATGCTACTGATCTTTTATTTTTATAGGCTCATAAGCTGGTGTGGAGTTTGAGATGCTTAAAATCAAAGTACTTCTCGTTTTTCTCGGCACGCAGGGTTTCTCGGCACGTAGGGAGGGACGTTAGCTATTTAGTAGTAATCTGACCCCTTCCGAATAAAATTTTATATTCTTATCGTCGCCCTTTCGCTCGATCAATATGAAGCCTCTATTCAGGCTTTAGTATAAGCCCTCAACTATAGCTATATCGGTGATCTCTTATTATTCCTTACACAGCTTAAATTTTTTTTTCTAAGCTTGAGATCGATAATTTTTTGTCCGAGACGCTGAAAGCTTTGTGGCTGCTGTGGCACGCAGACAGTTGCAGGACCGCCACGCGGATCGGTACTTCTGATCGACGGAACTAACTGTTCTCGGCTAAAAGCCACAGACGCCTCACCTCCACAAGACAAGATTGCTAGCCTACGGCTCGCACGAAGCCTTCGTACTATGAGAAAAGGAGTAGGGATTAAACTGTTCTAGTTTTGTTTTTAAAAAAGAGTCCAAAAACATCGAGGTATTTAAACAGCTTTTACTCGTCGGTTTTACACGTCACACCTCAAGGCGCTTAGTAGTATTATCATCAAGCAGACGCTATCGGTCTCGCTCTCGAATCTTCTCCCTCTCAAATTTTTCCCCTTAAAGTTTATTCCTCTGGAGCTCAACCGCAGCTAGCTTATCTGTTTGTCGCCGAGTAGTATTATCAAGCCAACGCTAGCGTGCAATTAACCTCTACTCATTTGTAAGGTGCCGCTCAGCACTATCTAGCCTAGGCAGCTTTTAGGAGCTATCTGCTAGAGATATAGGAGGCGAAAGGAGCGGTGGAGGAGGAGAAGCCATTTTCATACCAGAAGACGTCATTAGGAATAGTAAGATCGGAAGAGTCACGTGCAAAAAGTATGAGATATACACACGTTCTATAAAATTTTGGGTAGCTTCATTCGGCTAGCGCGCAAATTTTTGCCCTGAAAAAGTTTGTTAGAAGCTTTTTTTAGTAACCTTCTTCTCTTAGCTAAAGCTAAGAAGTACGAAGGCATTCGTAGTTTCGCCGCAGTTTTGCTTATATAATCAACAGGCAAGCTTCACCACTTGTCACCCGTCACAATCAGCAATAATACCATGCAGTAGTATCGGACGCAATGCCTTATTCACACAACTCTGAAAGTTGTTGGCACCTACTTGCCTACCAACCTGGACATTCTCTTCGGACTAAGTTAACCTACGAGCAGCGATATCGACACGCGTTTCGAAGATCTACAGCGCCCGTCGACGGGCATGGATGAGGAAACGACTGCCCGAGTGCCAGAAGCAACTAGCTTTAGAAGTCCAGATGCCTGGCTGCAACTCTTCGAAATGGCGGTGCACAGCGTGCATGTATGGGGACACACATACACACAAGAACAGAAGTCACGACCTGGCGAGAGCAGAGAACAGAACAATTGGAAGATAAAGAATCGAACCTGTCAAGTCTAAATCTAGATACAGGGGAGGGGTCCGAGGAAGCTTCAGGGTCGTGAGACTAAATAGGATGTACTTCTGGGTCACTCGTCTGCAAGGTCGTTAAATCAGGAAATTGTGATATTTCTATATATAAGATAGATCTATTATCTAAAAGGCGGTCGCTGTAGTACCACTGGTCAAGTACGGGATCTCAGGCCAAGCTTCTGCAACAACTTATGCCGTTTTGAATTTGTGGAAGGCCTGTCCGTAACATCCAAAGCACATAATATGTTCCGCACAGTCTCGGATTCAGCATGATCAAGGCCGAAGACTTGCTCATACCCGCGCAACGCCTTTAAAAACATAGTCCTAGCTGTCCCTGAATCAGCTTGATGTTCGAAGAGAAGACCTAGATTGAAGGTAGTGTTTAGTGCTGGAACGTAAGTAGAGATAGCTGGACCGATTGCCTTCTCGTAGCCTTGCACGCCCGCTGGTACATTGCTCAGCCTCGACCAGCTTGCCCTGGTTCTTGTAGAGGTTCCCCAGGTTGTTGACCGTGTCGAGCGTCGACGTGTGCTCCGGGCCCCATGCCTTCTCGTAGCCTTGCAGCGCCCGCTGGTACATCCGTTCGGCCTCGACTAGCTTGCCCTGGTCAGCGTAGAGGAGACCTAGGTTGTTGACCGTGTCGAGCGTCGACGTGTGCTCTGGGCCCCATGCCTTCTCGTTGCTTTGCAGCGCCCGCTGGTACATCCGTTCGGCCTCGACTAGCTTGCCCTGGTCGGCGTAGAGGAGACCCAGGTTGTGGCAATCATCTGCTAGCTCATCGTCTCTTACTAAGCTCTTTGAAAACATATGTGAGCATCTCGCTGCATGCTGGAGAAGTCGACGTTGCATCGTCCATGGCCGACTATCCTTCTCTCCAGGGACATGTGCTGCGACGAACTTCACAGCTAGCCTAGCTAGATCGTAATCCCATTTTTGGTTCAGAGCATGAATGGTCCAGGAATGAACACATCCATGGATGCTATCCCCTTTAGACTCGGTCGATTCTTGTGAAGACGTTGCTACCTCCACTAGCCCATGGTTACTCAAGACCCGCACCGCACCGTCGAAGCCCAACTCGTCTTTAGTGAGCTCTCGTAGCCATTCAGGGCTGTCAGATTCGCTATGTTGAAGAAGCTCGAACCAAAGATCCTGGTTGTCAAAATACGCCCATAGGCGAAGAAGGTTCGTTGAGAGGGGGTTCCGCTGTTTGATATTGTCAAAAGAGATTTGCCATGTTGAGTACAGGGTCCGGTCTTCGTACGAGCTCAGCTCAGGGCTTGTCTCCTTAAGCCTTGCCCATGACTCCTTGTACAGACGAAGATAGTCTGAGAAACTCCTCGCTGTTTGATCAAGATATGCTCCAGCAGTGGCTAATGCGAGGGGAAGTCCATCTAACTCCTCTGCAAGCTTCATAGCATCAGGATCTAGTGTTAAGGTTAGAGAAGTAGCTTCAAACCAGAACGTCCTTACCCATTACTAGCCCTTCTCGTCTCGACACGTTCAACAAAATCTCCAGGCTATCACACATATTGCCAAGCTTCTGAATCTGGATACATTGACCAATTCTGACCTCTGCTGACCGCGTCGTGATGATGATTGACCCTTGATATGATTTGGGAAGGAACTTTCTGATATCCACTGCTGTGGGATCCGACTTACCAGGTAGTTTGGGGTTGTCGTAATTGTCGTAGATCATTAGCCATCTTGTGTTGTTAGGTAGGCTTAGCCACGACTGGACAGACTCAACTGCTTCATAAAGGTTTTGATTCGCCTCTGGGTTGCTGACGCGGATAGCTGATGGGTGTTCTCTTGATATCTGCTTAGATAGCTTAACAAAGCTCTGCTTCAGAGAATCCTCGTCTTTGATATTCAACCACAATATTGCTGAATAATTATTCTTGTGCCGCTTCGCATATGCAATACTAAGCTGTGTCTTGCCGATTCCGCCGAGACCGTGAAGAACGACTGCTCGACGGGAGCCATCACCACTGAGTGCCTGATGTATTTTCGATAGCTCATCCTCCCTGGCCACGAAGTGGTCGATGTCGACCACGTCAGAGAGGCTGAAAGTGACTGAGAAGTCCTCGCGCTTCTGGCCTGATCTGGTCAGCAGCTTCGCAATACCTAGATGTATTCTTTATGCGTGTTCATAATAGGAGGGTAAAACTTACCTTTTGAAGCCTTATCAACCTCCTCTCGAAGTCGATCCATTGCCTTATCCTTTCCCTCGCTGTATATTAACGTCAAAGATGCCTAGTAGCGAGTATGCCTTGTCTTCCTGGCAAAAGGTCTCACGACTTGCTGCCCACGACAATCGCTCAGCAACGCTGAAGTCAGACAAAGGGCTCCCTCGAAGGGCCTTGGCTGGAATGCTTGTTACCTCGCAGATGTGTCGTTCTAAGGAGGCCTTACTGCCTAGTAGCTCCCCCTCTTTGCTGAAGAAGTCGACTGATGCCGGCGCAATAAGCTCTTGCAGAGTCCAGCCTCGTCTGAACCATTCGCTTTTCCGAAATATTAATACCCAGTCCTCGTTGGACCTACCAGCCGAATTAATTCGAGGCCGCGAAACATCTGGCAGATAGACGTAGCACTTGGTCGCATCCCGGTACCAGCGAAACATTGAGTTGATTGCTTCCTGAAGCTCGACAGCATTAGATTTATCGATACAGCAGGTGTCCACCCAAAAGTATTGCAGGCCATCACGCCTTGCCTGCTCTCCGCAGAACTGTATCTTGCCGTAGCCAGCCTTGCCTCTGCTCGTGCCGTCTGTCAGATCCTTGAAAGTGACCTCCTCTGCTCCCCATCTGTGCGAAAGTATAGCATACTTCTTGGGTATATCGCCTTCAAAGAACTCGATCAGGGTAAAGTCGCCGTCTTTATTGTACTGCAGCAGACGCATTATTCGACTAGCTTCGAGGATCGCAGGAGGAAGGGTTCTCGGTAGTAGTTGAGTCGTCGAGTTGGCATGGATGCGAAGGGTGAAGAGTTCGTGTCAGGTTAAGGCTGGCGCACTCAGCTGAGTAGCAGCCTCGCGGCAATAGCATCATCGTACATCACTGGAAGCCCGCAGACCGACCCAGTCGCTCAGGCTCACTGTAGGAATACGGGACGTCATAAGTGGCAAAAGATATTCGAAGTCAATCTCGATTGATCATAATAAATTCATGCTGCTAAGAGGGAAGCTAAAGAAATCTGGGAATCGGGTGATAAGAAAAGAAATTCAGGACCCAGTCTATCTTGGATCATCCATCTGTTGTCGATTTCTAGCCTTGAGTCTTAGGCTGACATTTATCAAGTAAGCTACGGCGAAACTGCGGCGAAATTACCAAAGCTTTGCGGGAAGTGCGGGGTCAGATCCGCATAACCGAAAAATCGTTAGTTCCGTCGATCAGAAGTACCGAACCGCATGGCGGCTCTGCAACTGTTTGCGCGCTACAGCAGCCACAAAGCTTATGAGGGTCTCGGACAAACAAATATGGATCTAAAGCTCAGATAAGAACTTTTAAGATGTGTAAGGGATAATAAGAGCTCGCTAGTATAGCTGTGGCAAAGGACTCGCAATAAAGTATAAATAGAGACTTCTCATAAGTCAGGCGAAAGGGCGACGATGCGAATATAAAAATTTCTTTAGAAGGGGTCAAATTGCTAATAAATAGCTATGTAATGCTTCTGATCTTTTATTTTTATAAACTCATAAGTTGGTGTGGAGTTTGAGATGTTTAAAGTCAAAGTACCTATATCTTTTCTCGGCACGCAGGGGTTTTCGGCACGTAGGGAGGGACGTTACTATCTCCGGAAATGTGCCTTATTACACTGGAGTCTATTGCGGTAATGTTTTGGATGTGGGCAGAAAGCCTTTCCCTTGACAAAGTTAGAAATATCAAGAGCAATTGAAAGACCGTACTAGTTTAATAAGTCGTCATTCTATCCAAGGCTACTATTGACTAACAATCTGCTGTAATTATTTGATGGGTTCTAGGCAGTGAAGTAGATGTTTCCTTGGCTGGGCTGAAGTGGCCACATCCTCATAGTTCTACGGGCTTCTACAGGTTCCACGAGAGGTCCCTATGTTACAGGACCAAAACGCTCTCATTACAGCTAGGGTGAGGATTTCAAAAGGAAAGAGAGATGACACAAGTTTGAGGCGATATTCAAAGTTTGATTATAAGAGATCGGACACTTGAGACCTCTAGCTACGTCATAGTACTGTATCTAGATAGTATAATATATCCTAACTGCCCAGCGTTGGCCCATAATGAACCTGAAGGTGCTCAAGGGCAAGCGCCTCTATGAGATATTCTGGCTGACGACAAGATGTACATCGATACACGATATTCCCATTTCCATCTTTTTTTTGTTGAATTCCATGATCCGGGGTATGAAAAGTCCATTTAAATCTTCTTTCCTGTGCAGGCCTTGTACCTGGTTTTGGTGTATATTTTGTTCGAATTTCCTCATTGACATGGAGTATTCTTTTAAGCCATTCGAGGCAATCTGAATAGCAGGAGACAACAGGAATACAGCACGAGGGGATGTAACAGGGGCAGCAGCATGGCACTACCTCCGTACAGCAGGCCATTATCTTTGAGTTTCAATATCTCAGTCGAAATATATCAAAAAATACAATTTGACCTTTACTGTTTGGAACTTCGGGTGATTTCGAGCTTATAGTACTTCCACTGCTCTGCATGGAAGACCAGAACTGGCTCCGCTCTGTTTGATGACCATTGGCGGTACTTTTGCAGGATAGCCGGGCATGGGTGCACAGCCACAAGTGTCTGACAGCTTGGAGGAACAACTCAACGAGATAAAAGCTACCTCAGACCGCAGGACAGAAGGTTCTAACAACAAAAGCCATCATCAAGGATAGTCTGACAGCTATATTTCTTACCAACAGGGAGGTGGTGAGAGTTGCGGAACGGAACTGTGGATGATGATTGTTAGGCTATATTATACAGAAGACGCACGAATGGAGCTCTCTATCTTGAAGCTGCCACCCTTGGCTATTGCCGCCTAGGGGATCCCGTTCTTGCTCCATCAGTTTGATATCCACATTTAAAACTATGTCTCCTACACGTCTGTGGGTGCAAGTACGTCCGCGCAACGGCCTTTTCTGGCTGCTTAATCACAGTTACCATTTTGAAAATTGTACTTTAGAAGGGAGACCCACAGGGAACTTAATGCCAATACCTGCTTCTGGTATTCGAGTTCTTCGTCACCTCCTCAAAGATATTCAAAATGCACATGATTAAAGTTGCAGCAATATTATTTGTAGGAATAGCCTCCTCTTTTGGTCAACTCGATGCAGCCCAAGAGTTCGAGAAACGAGAAGCGACAATTGTGGACAAATTCAACTATCCAGTTTCTGTAGGTACGGGGTCGCTTAGCGCCATGTTATCAGGTGGAATATATCGAGAACGGTATAAAAAAAGGTACTTTCTAAAGGCGTTTGGGAAAGACATACTAGCTAAAATCAACAGTCTGAATGTAGCTGCTGACAATGAAATCCTCTCAATATCTTTATACAATAACCTGGCAAATGGGGTATATGCCTATGTTGTCGGAAAAGATGTCAACAACCGAGTCGTTATTCTACAACCAGATGGCACTTTCTATCACCCGGACGCAAACGGTGCCACAGCTCCTGTTAAGGTTACGCAAGATGTTAAGTTTCCCCTAGGAGCACGAGGATCTACGTTTTCCATCAATATATCTGCTTATCTCTCATCTGCTCGTATCTATTTCGCCATAGGGGAGCTCCAGTTCTTCGTCGTCTCAGTTGGTGGGGGAACAACCCTAATTGAACCTTCGGCTGTCAATCCCGCGGATGCTAGCGCAACCACAACCTGGGGTTTCGTCGAACTAACACACCTTCCAAGCGGCGTTTGGGCTAATATAAGCTGTGTCGATTTCGTTGGCATACCTCTGGGCGTGAACCTCACTACTATAACCGGAATTGTTCAATCTACCACGGGGCTAACTGCAAATGCCGTCGCAAGTATTTGCGATGACTTGTACGAACAAGCTATGAAGGATGATCAGCCCTGGAATGAGCTCTGCCAGAGAAGTGATGCCGGAACTGCGATAAGGGTACTTGCTCCAATCAACTATATCAACTTGAATCCCAATGCTTTTAGCTCTTATTGGACCGATTATATCAATCAAGTCTGGTTAGCTTATACCTCGACGCCACTTACTATCGACACCCAACTAGCGGGCAAAGTTCAATGCCAGGTCTTGGGCGATGTCCTTACATGCGCCGGTGATAATCGCAGTTATGCAAAGCCCACAGCATTTGATATTTTTGGCTGCAACACTGGGCCTTTCGAGATACTAGCTTCAGATAATGACATTCATCGGGCTATTGTACCGCGTCTTTGCGCTGCATTCAACCGGTCTACGTTCCTAATTAATGGCGGTAACGTCCAACCAAGCCTATCATCCAATTCTTACTATGGCACATCGCCAACAAACCACTTCAGCCGTATTGTACACGAATATGAATCCGATGGCAAAGGGTATGCGTTTCCTTACGATGATGTGAACCCTTCCGGAGAGGATCAATCTGGTACAGTCTCCGCTAGAGACCCACTGGTTCTTGCTATCAGGGTCGGTGGTGTTTAAAGTGTGGAACAATGCGCCGGTCAAAAGTGGTGCAGTTATCGAAGTGGCTCCTAGCCTAAGCGAAGTACAGTAACTGCAAGAATGGCACCCCTTCAAAGCATGCAGTAGAGCAAGAACAGGAAGCAGAATTACATTTGTAAGGAGGGACATCTACAGTATCTTGAAAGCGTGTTATAGAAGCCCAAATGTGCCTTTTATTTCACAAAAAGAGAGTCTATAAGTTTGCTAAAATCAGAGTTGGCCGTAAGCAAGCCAGAAATGGCGACCTCCAGAAACGACTCTTTAGCAAACCCTCTGAACACCCTTAGGGGCCCAAAAGGCGCATCTTCCCAAATATGCAAATTGGTAGCAGACAGGGTTGGAGATTGCCTGGAATCAGCTACATTTGGCTCCAGTATACCGCCCAGAAAGTTTTGCGGCCATTGTGCCTTATAGTTCTATCCATTACAGTACAGTAACAATCATTTCGTCCCAAGCATCATGGCCATCCTCGTTCATCTTAAATCGGAAGTCCTCTGTCTATCATGCCATCGACGGGTCCTCACGCCATGGAAGTCATATATGGTGTGTATCCATATCGTTGGGGTGTGGAAGTTCCTCCGCATCGGCGCTGGCGCCGATTCCGTGAAGGTCGCCTTTTGCACAGTCTGCCCTGCTTGCCCCGGTGGCAAGGCGATTGCAACCGGAGATTCATCAAGTGAAGATGTTGGCGAAGACGAATTTGACGAGGCTGAGGATAAGTTGTATAAGATACAGCTTTTGGCAGCATCGAAACCCTTACGTAACACTATGACCGACATTAAGAAGGGGAATGATATTGTCATCATCGAAAGATTCGAAGTGGTGGAGAGGTGGTTGACAAAGGTGCGACCTCTACTTGAAGTTGGAAAGGACGTGAGATTTTTGTGTGATGATTTGCCTGGGGTATCTGCTGGGGGGAGAAATTCTGTCGTTCTGTCCTAATGCGGGAGCAGGTGTAGAGAGGTGTGGAATGGAACAATGCATTCAGGAAATCGTGTATCATGCAATAAGTCTCTATCTGCCACTAGCACTACACAACCTTTGGAAAGTCGCATTGCAATCAATGATCCCACTCATGAAGATATTAATTTAGTTGGTTGAAGGCACACCACTCAGGATTGGCCGATATTTCCCCAGAAGGTCAGAAGCTCGCTTACCCCACAGCCGCGAATTTCCCTTAGCCGACGCTAGGCCAACGCTAATATGACTATGGCTTTGTTTCAATCTTTCGAAGAGACATTAACTTCCATCCCGTACTGTTGGCGGCATGGCTGGCGTTGGAAAGATTGACGTTTGGGGACCCTTCCACACGTGTGAGGATCACCAACCCAGTACGTGCTTCATGCATCCTGAACGAGACGGGACACTCTACCATCAAGATGATAACTGAAGAGCAGGGCGTGGTGGATACGACCGCGGAACTCCCAATGCCTCAATTTACTGCTATCAACGGGACGGAGCAACGCGCTATGGCCATACCAGATGCTGTTGATGAAAGATCTTATGAATGGCCCAGAATGTTTCCTCCAGAACAAGAGACTCTGACTATTTCCACTACGATGAGTCAGAGCGTACAGCTGCTCCCAATTGGAACAAGCAATCTCCTTTATCAACGCACTTGGACTCTAGCACCAAGTCACCACAAGGTTGGGAGAGATTCGGCTCTATAGAACGAGACTCGTCATCTG
Organism: Leptodontidium sp. 2 PMI_412; assembly: GCA_021432625.1. NCBI lineage: Eukaryota > Fungi > Ascomycota > Leotiomycetes > Helotiales > Leptodontidiaceae > Leptodontidium > Leptodontidium sp. 2 PMI_412. Next base: position 7,571 of record MU270551.1, on the reverse strand, counting down.
CAAATTCACCCGGCCATCAAGCGAAACTCCTTTCGCCCAAGCAAACACCCACATATGGGCCTGACGGACCAGGGAAGTTCGATCAGTCGAATCAGCGAAAAAGACCGTTCAGCCATCGAACCAGAACCGGATGCATGACTTGCAGGCGGCGAAGGAAGAAGTGTGATGAGAAACGACTCGAATGTAAATCTCTCTAGAGCATCTGGTCTATTGTTTTAACTAAGAAGCCTTCTAGGTAACAACTGTTTAATAGGAGGTCGAATATGCATAGGTCCCCAACTACTGCGCTGGCGAGTCCCAGTGGCAGAGAGCCAGGATAAATCCTCAGGTTACGCCCAAGCGCCACATGGGTTTCCCAGTGTAGGACCGCAGGAAGACCATGATTATAGGCGAGAGCCTTTGCATGTCGGTCGATAACATGGAAGTCTACTAGGCGTAGCAAACAGTTCGGCTAGTGATTTGAGTACACCGAGTGCGCTGATGAACAGCCCTGCGAACTATCATCTGCCTGCAATCTCTCTTTTCTATCAACTGCCGACACCTCCGGACCACGCACATCTTAACCAACGGCTCCTGGATGTAAATGAGCATGCTGGGTCACGCCACGATATTGCTTGGCAAGAGCCCAGACAAGACTTCGCGGTTGGTTCACCTCAATCAATCCTATCGGTAAATCTGGCCCGTCATCCTTACACACAGACTTCCTCAGAGCCTTCATACCCTAATGCTCAAGTCACGGCGCCGTTGGCACTATCCAGCCTCGCCCACAGAAGTCGACAGCTCTCACAGAAAGACGAAGTGCTTGCAGGTCGCCCTTATCTACCTTTTGATCGAGAGCTTGTCCTCGAGCGAGAACGTTGCGGTAAAGCTTGCTGGCGTTTCAATAGCAGTACAAATCCCAGCAACTGCGTGTCACTCGAGGAGCGTGCACGTCTCTTCCGCGATATATTTGAAACTCATGAACATGTCTTCTCTTCAACGGAAGCGTCATCAGTGTTACCGTGGAGGAGTAGAGTTGGTGATAATGTCGTCGTCAAGTCCCCGTTTACTTGTGATTATGGATACAATATCACCATCGGCCAAGATGTTCAAATTGGAACTGGCTGTATTATTCTTGATGCCTGTGAGGTCAAGATTGGCGATAGGTGCAATATCGGACCTAACGTCAGCATTTATACTACTTCGCCGCCCGTTGGCTTTGAACGATTGGGTTCTAAGGGCCCGAGTATAGGTGCGAAGGTCACCATTGATCCAGACTGCTGGATTGGTGGCGGTGTTACCATTCTCCCGAGCCGACGTATTGGTCAGGGTAGCACTGTAGGAGCGGGCTTGGTTGTTACCAGGATATATTGAGCTTTTCTTATAAATGATTGTCCAGTTACTTTCTGTACTGAAAAGATGCTAATTCGGTTCGTACAGGATGTACCGCCTTACACTGTCGCCTGTGGGAACCCTGCTCGAGTTATCAAAGGCGTATATCCGCATGGTGAGCTGGGAGATCACGCCATTATCTGAGGGTGAGATCAAGGACGAGCAGAAATGATCGTTATAAATGGTCTTTTGTGGATGCATAACTTAGATAACGTCCATCCCTGCGTGCCGGAAAACCCTACGTACCGGAAAAAATGATAGGTACTTTAACTTCAAGCATCTCCAAACTTGTACACACCTCAATATCTCCTAAATTTTCTTATAAGCTATGTTCCGTGACCAATTCTGGACACCCTGAACCCCTCCCACAAGAAAATCACGTTCACGTCGTTGCCCTCACGCCTGATTTGCAACGGGTCTCCTTTTACAGCATAACAGGATTCCTCCACCACAGCTCCACTACCGAGCTCATACTATCCCTAGTACTTTCGTACTTATAAAAAGGTCATACCCGAGCTTTAGGACCTCGCTACTATAGCTGGCAACTGTCGTGAGCCTTTTAGCTGCTGTAGCGTGCAGATTCAGACAAGATTGCCACGCAGGTCGGTACCGCGGATCAAAGCGAGTGACGATTTGGTTAGTGCGAATCAGCCCCGCACGTCCCAAATACGTTTAACTTATTACGGTATAGTTTCACTTATGTACTCATTTACAAAGCGTAACCATGTGATAAATCTCCAGATCGGATCATATTTCACGAATACAATTCAAGTTTTTTGTTGCACATCGTACAGTATTCTATCTCATTGCTGATCATCCGTCGCCGTTTGATTCACTCCCTGCAGCGCCTCTGCAGAGCCTTGTGCGAAGTCGCAACGATGCCGCGATGGTTCCCTCGCCGGCCGAAGAATAGTACTGATAACGACATTGTCGCAAGCACCTCTACGGAGACCACCTCCTCGAGCACCGTCTCGAACGCCATCACGAACACTTCTACGACAACATCCTCACCAAGAAAGACGTTCCCTGCAGGCATCAAGTTACTCCATAAACCAGAGACCAGCGTCGTCGAGTAAGGCGGCCAGACGTCGAACTCTCCGACCATGCTAACAAGGTGTCCAACTAGTATCGTGTTCGTCCATGGCCTCACTGGCGACCGCGAGAAGACATGGACAGCAAAGGATGCCGCTGCTCCGTGGCCTCAGTCCTTGCTACCTTCCAAAGTCCCTAACGCTCGCGTTCTCACATTCGGATACGATGCGTATGTGGTAGACTGGAAAGGTGTGGTGTCGAAGAGCAGTATCGGGAACCACGCGATGAATCTTCTGACTTCCGTCGCAACGTACAGGGAGGATGATGATACGGTAGGTCCGAGTGGACCATGTTACTTGGATAATAGAACTAATTGTAGTAGAACGAATGCCCCATTATGTTTGTCTGCCATAGTCTTGGAGGTCTAGTCTGTGAGGATGTAAGCCGTCAAGCTTAAGCAAATTGACCTAAATGACCTTTATCAGCTTACAAGTAAGACAGGCCCTATCGTTAGCGCGGCAGCGACCAGAGAAACATCTTCGAAACATCCTCGACTACACCCGTGGCATTGTATTTCTCGGGACTCCACATCATGGCTCTGGCCTTGCAATGTGGGCCGAAAGACTGGCGAAAACGATTGGGGTGCTTAAGCAAATCAACCCTCATATTCTAGAGGTCCTTGAGAGCGACTCAGAGGTTCTGGCGCGGGTTCAAGATGGGTTCCACACTATGGTTAGGTCACAGAACCTAGACAGGCTTCAACCAATCGAAATTACGTGCTTCTTTGAAGAACTACCTTTGGTTGGTGTTGGTGTTGTACGTAAAGTCTGGTAATTGTGTTTTCCATACTAATCTTGGCTTCCAGGTCGTCCCCTCTCATTCAGCTATCCTTCCGGGCTATATTCCGATTGGGATTCGGAGTAACCATATGGACATGACCAAGTTTGAGCATGCAGAAGACCCGGGGTTTACCGCTGTTGCTGGAGAGCTTCGTCGTTGGGTCAAAGCGTTGGACGTGTCCAACAACGCAGCAGTGACTGGAGCGGCCACGTCACAACAACAGCAGGTAGATCAGCGACAGAGTGCGCAGTGTACGTAGAAAATAGCTCAGTAGCCAATTCCAAGCATTACTAATACTAAATCAGTTATTGTCCCCTATACTAGCAACCCGGGGTTTATCGGACGTACTGATATCCTTGACAAAATAAGGAAGATTCTCCGTTATGGTCAACATAGCAAAGCAACTTCTCAAGCGCGAGCTGCAGTGTTCGGCCTCGGCGGAGTCGGGTACGATGTACGTTAATATATATATGAAACCTTGGCGCTAATATATTCTAGGAAAACTCAGATTGCCTTAGCTTATGCCTACCAGATGCAGGAGGAATTTCCAGAAATATCAATATTTTGGGTCCATGCTAGCAATGCAGAACGTTTCCACCAAGCGTTTTCTCAGATCGCACAGAGTTGCCAGATTCCAAGCTACGACGATCCTAAGGCTAACATATTAAATCTGGTAAAGGTCTGGCTCGAAAGAAAAGGTCAGCTGCCGTGGTTTATGATCATCGATAACGCCGACGATACGGAAATTTTCTTCAGTTCCAGTGAGGCTGCGTCCCACAATCCAGGAGGATCTAATCGGCTACCTTCAGAAGGCCAACTGGGACGCTACCTTCCTGAATGCTCGCACGGATCCATCCTTGTAACAACGCGGAACAAACAGACAGGAATCAAGCTTACAAGAGGCCGCGGCGTGATTGAAGTTCCACAAATGGATCCGGCCGAGTCCAGTCAGCTGATTGAGAAGAAACTCGAGGGCGACAACCTTGTGCCTCATCATGTATCCCTTTTGGCGGCCCGTCTTGAAAACCTACCACTTGCGCTCGTCCAAGCTGCTGCTTTTATCCAAGAGAATTCGATAGCTATTATAAAATACCTCCAGATCCTAGAGCAAAGCGACAATGCTTTAGTGGAGCTCTTAAGCGAGCCATTCGAAGAAGAAGGGAGAGACTCGAGTATTCCAAACGCAGTCACAGCAACGTGGATAGTCTCCTTTGAGCAAATAAGAACGCAGTGTTGCCTCGCAAGCGACCTTCTCTCACTCATGAGCTTTTTGGATCGGCAAGGGATTCCCAAGATATTTCTATCACACGTCGTTGGGAAAACAGAGAAAGAAGCAGACAGCCAGTCGAAACAAGAGGGACAATCAAAGAGAGTGTTAGAATTGGAAAAGGCGTTGGGCATCCTTAAGGCATTTTCATTTGTGTCAAAGGGCAAGGATGACGAAAGTCTTAATATTCATCGTTTATTACAATTGGTGATGCGGAAGTGGTTGATCAATCAGGAAACATTTCGGAGAGTGGGCCACCAAGGCTGTATCAATCATTTCAGACCTTTACCCCGGTGGACGTTATGAGGAACGGGAAACATGCAGCCTCTATCTACCCCATGTGTACGCAGTACTGAGCCACGAAGGAATCAATTCTGCAGAAGATACTGTTGCGAGGGCATCAATTCTGCAAAGTACTGCTCTTTTTTTCTATATTCGGGGAAAAGTAGAAGAGGCGGAGACGATGTGGAGACGAGCGCTGGCAGGGTATGAGAAGGCTCTTGAGCCAGACCATCCAGACACACTCAGGGTAGTGCAGAATCTTGGCTCGCTCTATTATGGTCGGGGGAAGGTGGAAGAGGCGGAGACGATGTGGAGACGAGCGCTGGCAGGGTATGAGAAGGCTCTTGAGCCAGACCATCCAGACACACTCAGGGTAGTGCAGAATCTTGGCTCGCTCTATTATGGTCGGGGGAAGGTGGAAGAGGCGGAGACGATGTGGAGACGAGCGCTGGCAGGGTATGAGAAGGCTGAAGTAACTCCAAACAAGACAGTATTCGACCTACAGTACAAGCTAGGTGTGCTCTATATGCAATTACACCGCCTGGATGAAGCAGAAGCAGCTCTACAAAGCGCACAAATGGGGTATGAGGCTGTATTAGGCCCTGATGATCCAGAAACTATTGACGCAACGGATCAATTGGCATCTGCTCTGCGGAGTAAAAACAGCTAGACATAAGCTGCGGACCTGCCCTGCACTGAGGGCTTCATCGCATCAACCTTGGAGGCGCAATCCTATGTAGGGACTTGGTGATATGGAGGTGGTGAACACGTATGCTCTGTCAAGGGTGTATCTCTTTTCAAAATTGTACGTAATAATATTGGTGGTTTGTGAGCGAGAAAATTGAAAGGGTAAATTGCAAGATTGGACTTCTCGCTCTCGGAATATCTAGCCGCTTCATTGTTCTTAATGTGCGGGTCGTGATGGAAGAAGTGACAGAGCTCCGTGATCTCAAACCCGTTCTCCAGAATCATAATATTCTCGTCAGGAACATTCGGCATGATCTCTGAAATACTGAGGTGTCAGAGGAAATTTTTCTGATACAAAATCCCAGGTGTCGTAGCTGAGTTGTGGGCGAGGACAATTGGTTAGTAACTTAGAGGGCGTTGCGAATATTCTCTGGCTGCCCCCTGATTATCGAGCTGCTTGTGTAGCTATATGGGAAGAAAATATTTTTTGGGGACAATTGTCAGGGAGGATTTTATTTATTCAGTTTAGACAGGGGCCAAAGCTTATATAGTAGAACTGACTATAGTCTTAATATATATATATATATATATATTCTTTTATCTCTGTTTCATAGAGGGTCCTAGGGGAGCTTGTTAATTTATAGTAGGTAAACATTATCCCTCGGTTTCTAGTATCTTCTAGCATCTTTGTAACACGTGAAAATTCTAGAATAACGCCATACTTTACGTGAATCTCGGCGCCACACTCCACGTGAATTCTCGGACGCATAGGACTCTAACTAAAAGTCGTAGTTACCTCTTCTAAGGTACAGATCGGTCCAGTGATTACATAAGTGAGCTTACAGCGTAGAAGTAGATGCTGTGGCACGTGCGGGCCTATTCCCCACCAAGATCGTCACTTCGATCCGAGGTACGGAAGGTACCGACCTGCGTGGCGATCTTTTAAAAATTTATACGCCACAGCCGCCACAAGGATATTAACGATCTCTAGTATAGTGGGGAGGCCTAAGAGCTCGGCTAAGACCTTTTTATAAGTTTTAGGGATAGTAGCTCGGTGGTATAGCTGTAGTAGAGGAAGTTTATTACGCTATAAAAGCAGACTCTTTATAAACCAGGCGTAAGGGCGACGACGCGAACGTGATTTTTTTAGTCGAAGGATCTAAGGTGTCTAGGAGTAGCTATGGAATATAGCTTATAAGAAATAAAATAAGCTATTACGTTGTGTATATATTTTAAGATACTTGAAGTCAAAGTACCTATCATTTTTTCCGGCACGTAGGGTTTTCCGCCACGCAGGGATTCACGTTACTTGGACTTTAAGCATCTCAAACTCCACACTAGCTTATGAGTCTATGAAAATAAAAGATCAGGAGCACTATACAGCTATTTATTAGCAATTTGACCCCTTCCGAAGAACTTTTTGTATTCACATTGTCTCTCTTTCGCCTGATTAATATGAAGCCTTTATTGAGGCTCTAATAAAAGTCCATTGCCATAGCTATACTAGCGAGCTCTTATTATCTTTTACACTTTTTAAAAGTTCTTATTTAAGCTTCAGATCTATATTTTTTGATCCGAGACCCCTATAAGCTTTGTGGCTGCTGTGGCACGCAAACAGCTACAGGGCCGCCACGCGGTTCGGTACTTCTGATCGACGGAACTAACGATTCTCGGCTAGAAGGGACTGACCCCGCACCTCCCATACGAGAGTGCTAGCCTACGGCTCGCACGAAGCCTTCGCACTCTTTTAGGGATTAAACATCTGTAACTTATGTTAGTCCTTTTAAAAATATCTGGGTAGTATTAAAGTAGACCGGGGTTGTTAAGCGAAACAACCGAATTTCTCGTGATCACGATATGACAGTCATGTGTACGGAAGTAGTATATTGGTGAAAGTAGTTAAAGACTAAATATTAAGAGGTAAAGAAAAAGAAAAACAAGGTAAGTGTGCCTCGTAAATAGCTTGAAATGCCCTCTAGTACAGCGGGAGGCATTCTTAGACAAGATCTGTCACATGATTGTTTGAATCATCCTCTTCTCTTACGTGGGGTGATTGGGTCCCTGCCTTGGCTTGGTGATCCAACGGCACTTG